>ML819085.1:187954-206964 GCA_009831015.1 Picea engelmannii | reverse complement strand
TCACACAATACACCGAGATTTTACCATGGAAACCCTTGACTGGGAAAACTAGCATTCCTTGAGCGTTCCTCTCTCTTGTTGTCTTATTCAATCTGAATAAAAGGTTGTTTGTTTAACCTTGGTCCACACCTAAGACACAATCGACATCATACCCTCTTTCCTGCGCAAGGACAACCCTATAGCTAATCTATCTTACATCTACATGACCAACAACCTATGATTTACACATGCATTAGCATATTTTGCATTAGCCTTCACGGCCTTACAAAATGCCTCTTTATAGCATTTACAACAGGAAAAACCCTAAACATTGGCACCCAAAAATGGTTACAAATCCATGTAGATCATTGGATACAAATATCACAAATCCCAGGATTCTGTTACAGTCAACTCCAAGTCGAATTACCATTTGACTACTAGTCAGCCTTCATTCGGTCTCTAGTCAGTTTTCTCATGCCTGCACTTTGACCTCTTGATGGTTGACTTGTCATTGATATATTCGAATTCGAATTTACCCGATCGACTTCCTCGACCTTTGACTTGTTGTTGTTCCACCTCAACCTTCGATCATTAGTCGATTCACCTCGACTAGACTCTCAATGCAAAGAATATTACAACCCAACATTCTCCTACTTGTTGTCTTCTTTGATGAAACAGGGAATTCCTAAACTTTCCTTCACAGACCCAGGGCAACAATTCCCATTGCCTCTCTGCACCAAGATAACTTCATAGCACACACAGACTTGATCAATGAGTCTGCCATGTTTTCCAACGTGTCTACTCTCTCCAGTAGAACCTTGTTACTTTCCACCATATCTCTTAGGAAATGGTATTGTACATCAATGTGCTTAGTATTCGAATGATAAGAAGGGTTCTTTACCATAAATATTGCGCTTTGACTATTGCAACTCACCTTCATATCTCTCTGCTCGAACTTGATTCCTGAACACAACCTTTGCAGCCATATCGCTTCTTTGCTTCCATGAGTGGCCACCATGTATTCAGTTTGTGTTGTTGACAAGGCTACGATCACATGTCGCTTACTCATCTAGCTTATTGCTCCAATAAACATCTTGAAGACATATCCATTGGTAAACCTCTATAGATCCAAATCTCTAGCCCAGTCAGCATCGACAAAGCCATGTACATTTACTTTACCACTGCAACCTCCAAGTCTTCCTTGGTAGCATATAACATAGTCCTTCATGCCACACAAATACCTGAATACTCTCTTGGCAGTTGTCCAATGCTCCTTTCCAGGTGTCGACATGTACCTGCTCAAAACTCCCATTGCATGCGAAATGTTTGGCCGATTGCAAACCATCACATACATTAGAATACCAACAACACTTTCATAGGGAACACATGCCATGTCCTCTATTTCTTCTTGTGTCATTGGACACTATTCAGCAGTAAGCCTTGCTCCCACAGGAATTGTCACCTTCACTACTTTGCAATCTTGCATGTTGAACCGTTTCAAAATTGTTTCAATATACTTCGTCTAATTCAACCGGAGCTTTATAGCGGCTCGATCTCTCTTAATATTCATTCCTAGAATGACTTTAGTTGCATCGAGATCCTTCATGTTCAACTTGGAGGATAGTTGCTTCTTCACCTCCTTTATTACGTGCATGTTGTTTCCAATCAGAAACATGTCATTGACATACAAAGATACATATATGAAACACCCACCTTCTTCCTTGGAATATATGTAGTGATCAACTTTCTTTATCAAAAATCTCAAACTAAGGATGTATGTGTCAAACTTCTGGTACCACATCCTTGGCGATTTCTTTAGACCATAAAGAGATATTTTGGTTAGAACACCAAATTTTTCTTTCCCTTTAGTACAAATCCTTTAGGATGTTTCATGTAAATTTATTCTTCTAGGTCCTCATGTAGGAACGTTGTCTTCACATCCATCTATTCTATCTCTAGATCGAATGTTGCATCCATAGACATTAGTACTCTAATGGAAGTTAGTTTTGCAACAGGGGAAAAAATCTCACCGAAGTCGACTCCCTTGACTTGAGAATAACATTTTTCTACCAGTCGAGCTTTGAACTTCTTGATTTGTCCTGCATCATTCATCTTCTTCTTGAATATCCACTTGCTACTGACGATATTTCTTCCACTAGGTAACTTGAATAAATCCCATGTCTCATTCTTGTACAAGGATTCCATCTCTTTGACCATGGCGTCCTTCCAAAGTTTACCCTCTACCGAGTCGACTTCCTCATCGACCGATTTGGGCTCATCGTCGATGGAAATTAGCACAAATGTGGAACGGAATTCGGGCAGAATATACCTTTCAAATGGTTTTATTATTATTTTTGACATCCTTACCATCAGATTCAGTTGTTCCACCTCTTCTTCAGATTCAGTCGACTCATCGAAATCATCTTCTTCGTTCCTCAGTTCAAACCACATTGTATCATGGTTATTCTCGATATGAACAGCTTCCTCGGGATCAGACTTACCTTCGACTTATATGAAGACCACATCTCGAGTATACATTATTCTCCTTGATGCAAGATCCTAGAGCTTGTATCATTTCATTCCTTCTTTGTATCCAATGAAAATACATTTGATTTCCTTCTTGTCCAGTTTGTTCCTCGTTTCCTTGGGAACATGCACAAATGCATCACAACCAAATACTTTGAAATGTTCCACCAAAGGCTTCTTATCAGACCATACCTCATGTGGAGTCATGTCGACTAGCATCGACGAAGGAGACATATTCACCATATATCTTTCAGTATCGATTGCCTCCACCTAGAATTCTTGTGAGATCCCAGCACCACTAAGCATGCTCCTTGCCTTATCCATCAATGTTATGTTCATTCTCTCAAAAAATCCATTTTGTTGTGGGGTATATGGTGTGGTATTTTGGCATGCTATGCCACACTGCTTACAACACTGATCAAATTCCTTTCCATAGAATTCACTGCCATTGTCAGTTCTCAGCACTTTAATCCTTTTCTCTGTTTGGTTTTCCACAAGATCTTTAAATTCCTTAAATCTTTAGAAAACCTATGATTTCTTTCTCAAGAAATATATCCATGTATTCCTAGAGAAATCATCTATGAAAGATACATAATATAGGGATCCACCAAGTGAAGTCACTGTAACCGATCCAAACACATCACTATGCACCAGATCTAGAATCCCACTTTCTCTTGTCTCTCCAGATGAGAAACTCACCTGACTTTGTTTTCCATATATGCAATGTTCACAAAAGTCGACCTATAAACCAAATTCAGGAAACCCTTCAACCATACCTTTTCTTTGCATAGCTCGAAATCATTTTTCTTCAATGTATCCCATCATCTCGTGTCATAGCCTGGTCGAGTCGATTTTATCATGTCTTGTCGAGTTGTTTTGAACCAACTTAGCTCGAGTCGAGTCGAGTTGAGTTGAGGTCGAGTCGAGTCAATTTCAAGAGAAATGATGTTGTTGCATCTAGTTGAGTAGATATTCCCTAACAACTTGTATAGGGTACCAATCCAAACTCCTTTCATCAATACCATCGCAACTCTGACCATATTGCATAAATCCTTCTGAAACAGAGTATGCACACTTGCAATACTCATCTTGCTGACAAATATCAGGTTTCTTTCCAAACTTGGAATGTGTATCACACCTAGAAGGGTTCTTTTCCTCCCATCCTACAGTATCATTCAAACTCTTCCTCGTCTGACAATTCTGCTTTTTGAGTCATCCCCCAAGAACAAATCACCCCCATCATATCGTTCATATTCACAGAACCATTATTTATGTGGTGTCATATGATAGGATTATCCTGAGTCGATCAACCAAACATATTGATCCAAATATGTACTAGTCGACACTAGGTACATGTCACCTTCCTTATCTGGGGTCATCTTTCTCTCAGTCCATTGCTTCTAGTCAGATCCAGCGCTGAATTTTGTTGCCTTCGACTTGCGGTCCTTTTTATAATGCCCAAATTACCACATTTATAGAATCTGCACGTCGACTAAACTGGGGATTTAGATCTACCCTTTGATTTGAACTTTCTACTAAATAATCTTCCTTTATCTCTACCTAGCAATCAAACTCTCAATACTAGAGCATATTTGGTCAATCCTTCCATGTTCTTCCTTCTCATTTCTTCCGACAGCAGAAAAGCAACCACGTCCTCTAGCGCTAGTGTGGTTGTATTACTCCCAATAGCCATGACTAAGCTATCCCGGGAGTCTGGAAAAGAACATAATAGGATGATACACTTCTCCTCATCAGTTATATTAATATCCACAAATGATAACTGACTTAACATGGTATTAAACGCATTTAAATGCTCAATCACCGAACTGCCATCACTCATCCTCAAAAGATAAAGTTTTTTTCTAAGAAACAACTTATTTACCATAGATTCCGACTGGTATAAGATTATCATCTTGTCCCACAGTTTATTCATCAAATATTCACCTGATACTGATCCAAATGGATTTCGGTGGCCTCCCACCTATTCCAACTGGCTCATTTTGACATTTTTCCAGTTTGACATTTTTTTCCTAGTTTTTGGGTCCCCGACTTCCGGGGTCGTTTTGAGGCCCTAAACAACATTTTTAGGGCTAGCCACAATCGACATGTATAGGGCTCGCCACAGGAAATATGTGTAGTCTTCGGATAGACTTTTCCAATGGGATATTGTGTGCCTAAAACGAAGATCGTATGCAAAAGTTACAACCACGGGAAATTGATGTACTAACTTACCCAAATGGGGCCCATGTGACTTTTGGCGCTTCATCTCCTAGGGTTAGGTTTTTGGATGTCTAGGGTTTTTGACATTCCTGTTTATTGTAAAAAGGCCTTGAGAGCCTCATTGTAATCATCTTCTGATGAATGAGCGCAGTCGTCACATCTCTTCTTAGAGATACGCTGCCACCACTCTAGCAAGCTTGTTGTCCACTACATTCTACAGTTTTAGCTTATTTCCTTGTTGAATAGAAACCGGTTTTATTTTATATCTGTTATTTTGTGTTAAGAATATTTTGATAATAATATATATTCATTTCTTCTACTCATAAAATATGGATCATTGGTATCAGAGAGGTCTGCTCCTTGTCGTTCTTAATGCATGTCCCCAACGAGGTCAGGGTACAAAGAATTAGGTCTCGAGCTTGTTTCTCTTGAGGAAAAAAGCTCTAGCATGCCCAAGAAACCTCTCATGGAGGGAGATAATAAAGACAATGAGACATGATATCCTTTCAAAATGTTTCTCGAGGAAGCCCTCATGCAACAGAGGAACGAGATGATGGATAGTTTTGCACAAATCTTTTGACGACTACCAACATGCAACACATCTTCCTCAAACGAAGGCGCCGCCCCCTTCAAGGTACAACTCAACTTATATATTCCTATATTTGAAGGTTAGATAGATACATATGTTGTAGACAAATGGTTGAATCTGCTAGAAGGGTATTTCTCTGTCCCTAACTTCTCGTATAGAGAAAAGATTACTTTTGTGCTTCTCAAAGTCGTTCCCCATGTCAAAGATTGGTGGGAATTTTTCTATGAGCAGAAGGAAACTCATAAACCCTCATTATTTACAGTTGCAGTCACCTAGGAGTCCTTTAGGAATGCTATTAAGGAACAATATTACCATGTTTGAAGTTATGACAACATGTATACAAAATGGACCACACTCCGGCAGGAAAGAGACCAAGCAATGCCCGAGTTTAGAAATATCTTCCATACCATGCACACCAAATTGAGTATCAAATATTCTGAGCGACATCTGGTGCTAAAGTATCACGATGGTCTGCATAGATACATCTAGGCTGAAATGGTGTTTTTGAACATCTCATCCTTGGGCACGACCTACCGATATGCCATAAAAATCGAGTAGAAGATTAAACAAAAGACACTACAATTTGGGCCTGGGAACCCCTCACAGCAAAAGCCAGGAAAGGGCGGCCCCAACCCGTGGAACAAAGGGCGGAGAAAAGATGGACCACCTTAGGACAACCAGTCCATGCCACAAGCAAAGAAGGACATTAGAAAGACAAAGAAAGATATTGGGAAATTGTGTGACTTCCATAAAATCCCCTGGCATAACACTGTTGATTTCCACTCAAAGAAGTCATTGGTGGTTGAGGTGAAAGCCTCTGAATCAGATGTGGGTTCAAACTTTGAGTCAGAACCAGAAAGGGGGAGACGAATCATTGATGCAGAACCCATTGCTACCATTTCTAACACCAAGCTCCAGCCTGGTGAACTAGACGAGCCAGAGGAAGGAGAGCGCCTTTTTCATTCACAGATGTGGGTGAAGGGTACCCCACTACACTTCATCGTTGATAGTGGTAGAAAGAAGAACCACATCGCAACAGAGGTGGTCAAACGACTCGCCCTGCCGACAATTCCGCACACTCAACCCTACACAATCGAATGGATCTTCCAAGGAAGTGACATTTGCATCAGCCAACAATGTCTCATGTCATATGACATCAAGCCCTTCAAAGACGAGGTATTGTGTGATGTTGTCGCTCTCGAAGTTTGTAATTTTATTTTGGGCAAACCATATATATGGAAGCGCCATGTTGTATATGATTCTAGGCCTCACAGTGTTATTATTACTTTGAACAAGAAATTGTAAAGGATACTAGAGGCAGTCCCACCTAGTGTTATTTCCTTGATCTCTATCAAGCAATGCAGGAAGGTCATCTCTAAGATGAGGAAGTTTGTCTTCTTCATGATTCACTCTCAGAATGAGCAGAAGATCACAGTCACATCCAGGGTCTCTACGGTTGACCTCTCCATACAATAGAAGCAAGTGGATAAGGTCGTGGAAACATACTCATATATCTTCTCCTCACCTACCGGGGTACCTCTGCAATATCGGGTCAAGCACCCCATCGATCTGAACCCCAACGCATCATTTTCCAATGGGCCAGTCTATCGTCACTCTATGTTAGAGAATAAGGAGATCAAGCGACAGATATAAGAACTTCTCCAAGAGGGGCACATCTGTCCCAGATCATCACCTTGCGGGAGCCCGAATATGTTGATACAGAAGAAAGATGAAACATGAAGACTTTTCATTGATTACCGAGCCCTGAAAAAAATCACAGTCAGAAACTAGTACTTGATTCTCCAAATCGATGACCTCCTTGATCAGCTCACCGGGGCCAAATACTTCAATAATATTGATATGAAATCTGGCTACCACCAGGTCCCGATAGAAAAGAAAAATGTATGGAAGACCACCTTCAAATCAAAAGAAGGTATTTTCGAATGGTTGGTCTTGCCCTTTGACTTGAGAAATGATCCAACCACTTTCATGAGAATGATCGACGATATCCTATGACCATTCACTAATATTTTTGCAGTGGTGTATCTGGATGATGTTCTCATTTACTACAAGACTTGGGTAGAACACTTCCAGCATTCAACAGGTTCTGCACACCCTGTGGAAACACAAGATATACACAAACTTGGAAAAATTCTCCTTCGACATGGACAGGGTCCATTCCCTGGGCTACATCATTGATCAACATGGTGTACATCTGGATCCATCCAAGATCCAAGTCATCCTTGACTAGCTAGCCCCAACCACACTCATTGAGCTTTGAATCTTCTAGGGCCTTGCCAATTTCTACCGTAGGTTCATGTTGGGATTCTCCCATATTGCATGGGCCCTCAGTCAAGTAAGCAAGGGTGGTGGTAAGGAGAAATTTGTGTGGGACTAGTCCCAACAACAAGCGTTCGATGATTTAATGCAACACTTGTGCTCAACCCCAGTAATTTCACTACTAAACCTGCAGAAGCCCTTTGAGATCGAGACAGATGCTTCATACTATGTTTTGGGTGTCTTTCTCACTCAACACGGCCATCCTGTGGTCTATCATAGTGAGACACTATCAGATGTTGTGTGTAAGTACCCTACTTATGACAAAGAAATGTAATCCATTGTGAAAGTCTATCGCCAATGGATACATTACATTCTTGGGAAGGAGATAGTCATCCACACTAATCATAAGCCACTATAGTTCATGCAGACACCATTGCAATTCATGTAGACACAAGGAAAATTGCAGAATGACCGCCATCAGAAGTGGTCAACATACTTGCAGCAATTCCACCTCAACATCAAGTATAAAACAGGAAGAACCAACCGCATCGTTGATTGTCTCTTCAGACTGTCAGTCGCGAAATTCACTACGGTGCTAGAATCTTGCAGCCATGAGACCTCTGGATGGCCCCAACTCTATGATATAGACCCAAACTTCGCCACCACCTACCAAATGTTGGGTGCAAACGCAGTTGTCACTAATTTCCATATTCAGGATGGGATGTTATGTCGTCTGGGCCATATTTGCGTTCCATCAAGCAAACGAGTGAAGCTGATCTGGGAATCCCACTACAGTTGGGTGGCAGAACACTTCGGCAGCGAAAAGACAGTGGAAATGTTGTAAAAACATTTCTACTGGACAAAATTCAATAGGAGGTTAGGAAGTATATCAAGTCCTCCACTGTCTACATTTTTTCCAAACCAATTGTTGGCCCATGACTAAGTTTTGGAGAACCTTGGTCGTGTTTGAACATTTTTGGGACTTCGACAAGCTGATCGAAGATGAAGTGCCAGGCGAAGCAGAGATCGTGGGATCCTGCCCCCTTTTGTGGGATTTTTGGGTTTAGGGTTTATATAATGGGTATGGGATGTTGGCCCATGGGTCTTACCCATGTTTAGGCCCCATTTGTAAGGTATAAATAGATATCTAGGCGATGTAAGAAGAGGCCAGTGCTAAGTGCAAGTGATGTAAGTAGTTGGATCTATGTGATTGAGTTGGCTCTATGCACATTGTGTGTTGAGAACTTGTAAAGCTAAGTGCAAGTGATTGTAAGAAGGCTCTGTGTTGTTCCAAGCTCCAGGAAGGAGGATCTGGTGAGGTGCGTGCAGATCTCTTGTCCTATGCAGAGTTGGTTTTGTGGCTCTGTGCATGTAAGAGGATTGAAAGAATATAATGAATAAGATGAAGAGTTGGTGGACGTAGCCCCACGCTGGGGGTGAACCACGTATATCATGTGTTATGTGCTTTGTGCTATATTGTTCTTATATTTGCTTAGTGTTGTAATCTTTATGTACATGTTAGATTCATTTGATGTAGTAGCTCAGTGCTTAATATCATGAATGAATGTTAGATCTGATCTATTTCTATGTGTTAAGTGCTTGGATGTGTTAGATCTTGTTGAATATCGCATTGTTCTGTAATTAGGTTTTTACCTACAATGTGAATAAAGGGTTAAAGACTAGTGAATGTTGACTGCTAAGTGCTCTGTTAATCATTGTGATGACAGATCTGTGTCACAGCTAGGTTGTAGACACTTGAGTCCTACAACCCCCCCTGCCTCTACCTCGGGTGAGACTTCATCTGCTTCGCAGGTGTTGCCGAAAGGGCTGGTAGTTAGGGTTTTGTTGGTGCGTTGTTGAAGCATTGAACCCTGGATTTTCCCATGTGCCAACACTGACCACTAAGAAACATGGGATGTACACCCCTCTTCCTACTCCTGACAGACCATGGGAATCCATCTCCATGGACTACATGTTGGGCCTCCCGCCCACCAAGCGGGGAAATGACTGTGTTTTGGTGGTTGTTGATCACTTTTCTAATATGGCGATTCTAGTCGCTTGCATGAAGAGAATCACAACATAGGCCACTACCTAGATTTTCTTTGAACGAGTCTGGGTACATTTTGGAATCCCACAAACCATTGTCTCAGATCGGGACAGTCATTTTCTCAGGACATTCTAGTTGAGCCTCTGGTCAGTGCTGAACACCAATCTCAACAAATCCACAACCTTCCACCCCTAGATAGATGGCCAAATTGAGGTTGGAAATCGAATGATCATGCATATCCTACACATGTATAATTCCAAACACCCTCACACATGGGATGAGTGTCTTCCCTATGTCTAGCATAGCTACAACCGAGCTCTGCATAGCTCAACTGGCCACAACCCCTTTCAGGTGGGGTTGGGATTCCAACCATTAGGTCCCATAGATGTTGCACTACCCCTTATGGTCACCTCAACCAACTCATCTCGTGCTCCAAATTAAGATGACAAAGCCACCTGGTTCATTGAGCAGATCCATCACATCCGCCAACAGGGTCAGGTTATCCTATAGAAGTCCAATGACAAGTACAAGCAGGGCCATGATCAACATCGGGTGCCACATAAGTTTCAGGTGGGAGATAAATTTTGGTTGCATTTGCATAAAGAACGTCTTATCGGACCCCATTTGAATATTGGCCCACTCTTTTATGGGTCGTACACCATCACCAAGGATGTGGGTGATAATTCTTTTGAGCTCAACATTCCTCCTTTCCTTGGCCTGCACCCAGTGTTCAACGTGGATCTCCTTCGACCTTATTTCCTGCCATTATTGGACACCTCAGAGATAGAAGAACAATTAACACCAAAAAATCTCAACCCTGATTGCATACAACATGCATCCATTTATCAGATTGTGTACAAACAGGTCAAGGGAACGCGCGAGTAAAGGATCCAACTTTATCAATTTATCAAAGCAGGGCATCTCCTGCACCAAGGCAAGTGGTTCACTCGGAGACAAATTCAACATAAATTTCCTCATCTAATGGGGTAACTCAATGTAATGGAAACCATTTATTCCTAAGGGGGGAGGATTTATCCAAATGGATGTCGGTGGCCTCCCACGTATTCCAACTAGCTCATTTTGACAGTTTTCCAGTTCGACAGTTTTTTCCTAGTTTTTGGTTCCCTAACTTTTGGGGTCATATTGAGGCTTGCCACATGAAACATGTGTATTGCTCAGATAGACATTTCCAATGGTATATCATGCGCCTAAAATGAAGATCGTATGGAAATGTTATGACCCCAGGAAGTTGATGTACTAACTTACCCAAACGGGGCCCACATGACTTTTGGTGCTTCATCTCCTAGGGTTAGGTTTTTGGATATCTAGGGTTTTTGACATACCTGTTTATTGTAAAAAGGCCTTGAGAGCCTCATTGTTATCATATTCTGGCGAATGAATACAACCATCACATCTCTTCTCAGAGATAATTTGCCACCATTCTAGCAAGTTTATTTTCCGGTGCATTTTACAGTTTCAGCTTATTTCCTTATTGAATAGAAACTAGTTTTACTGTATACCTGTTATTTTGTGTTAAGCATATTTTAATAATAATATGTATTCATTTCGTTTTGCTCATAAAATCCAGATCAGATCCATTCAACAATACCGAATCTGCAAGACAAAGTTGAATCGTACTTATTTCTCTTCTTTCAAGTTTCTCCCATTCTTTCATCGACATGTCGTTCGGTTGGGTACCTGGATAAATCGTTGTCCATTGCTCTCAATGTAGAAGAAGATATTCCATTTTAAGCTTCCAAAGCTCAAAATTCTTGCCATTGAGTTTTTCTATCTCTATTCTGGAACCGCTCGCCATTCTTTACCATGATCATTAATACAATTTATGACTTACGACTCTTACTGTACCTAGAGTTTAGTTCTTATATTCAAGATTGGTAAATCAAGATCTGATATACTCGCAAAAGAATAACATCGCTCTGATAACTCACTTGTCAGGAAATACCTAAGCTATGATACCACATGTCAGAAAATGAGATACACTTCCACACTAAACCTAGCAGAGAAGAAGAAGAATTTAAGAATGCAAATGATACAACAATCACACAATAGACCGAGATTTTACCCTTGAAACCCTTAACCAGGAAAACCAACATTCTTTGAGCATTCTTCTCTCTTGTTATCTTATTCAATCTAAATAAAAGGTTGCATGTTTAACCTTGATCCACACCTAAGACACAATCAACATCATACCCTCTTTCCTGTGCAAGAACAACCTTGTAGCCAATCTGGATTACATATACATGACCAACAACCTACAATTTACACATGCATTAGCATATTTTACATTATCTTTTACGACTTACAACACACCTCTTTATAGGATTTACAATAGTAAAAACCCTAAAGATTGGCACCCAAAAATAGATACAAATCCATGTAGATCATTGGCTAAAAATCTCACAAATATCGAGATTATGTTATAGTCGACTCCAAGTCGGATTACCAGTGGTCCTTCATTCAGTCTCTAGTTGATCATCTCACACTCTCACTTCGAGCTCTTGATGGTTGACTTGCCTTCAATATCTTTGATTTCAACTTTACCCAGTCAACTTCCTCGACCTTCGACCTTCGACCTTTGACCATCAGTCGATTCCCCTCGAATAGACTCTCATTGCAAAGAATATAACAACAGAACACAAACTAGATACTCTTCCCGTCTAATTGGACTTCCAAACTAATAATCTTCCTTTCTTCGGTATCTATATGGACTTCCAAACTAGATACTCTTCGTCAATATTAATAGGGTCTCTTCATTGGGATATCGTCATGCCTAGTTTGTTAGGTAGCCCATCAATAATATATCATTAGAGTCTCACCATTGGAATTTGGGCTACCGTCATGCCTAGTTTTGTAGGTTTCCCATCAATGAATAAATAACTTGTCTAGTTTAGGAGTAGGATGTATTCTCTATCCTAACCTGCTCCTCTTCTAAACTCTCAGACAAAAACAAAAACAAAGATGTTTCATTATAGAACCATATCAAGCCAGAGAAACATATGTCTAAAAATTTCGCTAACATTTTAGCAAACAAGGTAACAATGACACAAAGACTTTAAATTTCTATTCCCACGAGGATGTGCCCCAAGTTGACTAATCTACAAAACCTATTTCTTGATATTTATTTAGAAAGCACCTGAGGTTTCAACTCACCAATTGATAATATTTGGTTGAGAGAATAGCCCAAAATTCATATTCCAATTCATGAATGCCTTCTGCTAAACCCTAACTTCATTCAAGATATATCGGTGCCAATCTCACTTCTAACTCAACCAGTTTGTAATTATTGCAACCGTTTCAAACTTGTTGACTTAAAAACTTCAAACATCACAGATTTTGTTTGTCTTGACATTGTTTTTATGTGTTTCAATTTACCATTCTTACATGTTTTCTACATGAAATTTCAAACATCACAGGTTCAGTTTGTCTTGACGATGTTTTCTGTGTTTCAATTTAGCGTTCTCACATGGGCCACCAGGAAGGATGTCCACTTTCCTTCGCCAACCAATTTGAGAGAATTAGCATATTGTCAGTAGTTACTATTGTAATCTTCCCTTGCCAATCCAGTTGAGCATGGTGTTTCCTAATAAATAATTAGCATGTTAGATCATTAGGTAGTTAATTAATAAAAAGTGAAACAACGCTTTTCAGTTAGAAATAAAAGCAACAAGTCTCTTGTTGTTGTTGTAAACAAAAATCGTCTAATTTGATAAAAAAGGTGTCTTCTTGCTGAAATAAAATCAATGGCCATTTACTTCTTACTTCCAATGGTTTTTCTCTTTCATTCTCTGTGTATTTTTGTATTGTGCAACATTGTATTCTTGTGTGTCAGTCTAATATATAGAATTGTGGATCAATTGGTATCAAAGCCTGGATCCAAGCCAACTTCTACTTAGCCACGGAATTTAGAAGAGAGGCCATCCAAAAAACAAAAAAATTTAGAGCCAGACGTCGTTCTCAGGACTTCCAGTACACCCTCCTCAAGGCTTCCAAAACGTTCATCTTTCATTGTTCTCCACACTCCCTCTTTAGGGTATCAGGTGTCTTCAATGTGCGCTCAAGAGTTCAATGATTCTCATCGCAACATCCAGTGACAAACATCTATGGTGAATAAAAATTATGTCTCCACGAAGAGAGTCATCTATAAAGGATTCTGCATCCACTGCCACATCTCCAATTCATGATTTAACGATGGCTCTCCAAGAGCTACTCCATTTGCAACAACGCAAAGCTCCAACACCCATGCAACTCGATACGCACTTCCAATTATCGAAGTTTGTGGGCCAAACGAATGGTGAGAATGTCGACTCTTGGCTTTGCAGTTTTTCCACATACTTTTGTGCATGTCCTGAGATGATAGATGACATGAAGCTTCAGATCGTCAGTCTGCAACTCGAGGGAATTGCGCAGACATGGTCGAACAATCAGATGGAGGATTATTCATGGGTCATAGAAAGAGGCAACACGGCCGAGGCACAAACACCACACATTACGACATGGGATGTATTCTGCCAGGTTCTCAGACAACGCTTCTACCCATCGGGCTATCGCCAGAACTTCCTTGCCATATGGTTGCAGCTCTGACAACTTGTCAATCAATTCGTCCAAGGATACATCGAAATATTTTTCAAATTGCACATCCAACTGCACATCAGTGACCCCGAAGAGGTATTAGTTATCAAATTAAATTATGGTTTGTTAATGCATCTTCGTCATGAAGTTGATTTGTTTGAGAGTTCTTCCTTGGACAAGGCCTTTCTTCGACTTGGATGTCAAGCATAAAGTGGATCCTCGAATCCTCTCACCCAAACCCAGATATGACCCTTCTACTACTGGCCCTTCTCAGGTTACTGATCCAAAATGGATCCCAGAGCCAAGATGGGGTCCAGGAAGGCCTAAAAAAAAAAGTTCTTAGAATCTCTTCAAAACAGACATGTGCATAGGCCTTGACGTTATGAACCGAACACAACTTGAACGGGCTCAAATGGACGTCGTATGACCAAGATATTGCAATCTGTTCATTTTTCCAAACAAGTCAAATTTGATGACTGTACAGTCCATATAGTTCATACAGTGTTGACGTGGCAACTGATTGTACAGTCTGTACGGTCGTACAACTGACATGGCAGAGTGCGTTGGCTCTAACGTGGGCAGGTGCAGATGTGGACGAGTCAAGGGGTGACACATGGCACCACTGCAAGGGTGACACGTGGCACAGGCTGACATGGCAAGGTCGTACAGTCGTACGACACATGGTAATGGGCTAGCATGGCAGGTACATGGCTGATTAGGTAGCTGAAAGATGGGCGAATGTTGGTATGACACGTGGCATGTACATTTGGCGAATAGTATGGTGCCACGTGGCACCCCTCCATTGAATAACATTTGGTCAAAAGTTTGGGGTTCACGGGAGTCGACCCCACGACCTCTAGTCTGAGCTAATGCTTTGGCAGGGTCGGGCTACCAGCCCGCCCTCGGTGATTCTTATTAACCTATGTTCAAAACTCATATTTGAATGTAAGTGAAGGTTCATTCGATGGACTTAAGGGTTGGGGTCTAGCCCCAGCCCCCGACATATACCATGCGACCTTTGTAATGTGACTATGACCCTACTCTGTTATATGTTGGAGCAGATTCATTGTGGTTTAAGAAGATTCATTGTGGTTATATGTTATATAGGGATAACACCCGATCGGTCGAGCTAGCCTGTTGACCAGGGGCGCATATCCAGAAGCTAAAGCTTGAGGGTTAACCAATAGGACATGTGGAGTATGAGGACAAGGCCACATGCGCCATAGCCACAAGACCGGGGCCAGGAATCCAGGGGCCAACGGATCAACACCTGCGTAGGGCCACATGGAGCGTGCCCAGGAGACCAGGGGCCCGAGGAAAAGGGGTTACGCCTTTTATTTAGCCAAAGTGGGTTTTTATACTTTATAATAAAGATTTTAATGGATTATTAGCCACATTTGGGAGATTTAATCCATTTTTGGAGGATCTTGGGCCCTTTTTGAGACAATATCTTGGGGGGAAGTTGGGAGTTTGTTACCAAATTCATGCCTATATAAACCAGAGGCTCTTGAAGCCAAGAGGGGAGATTCAGATCAGGGAAATGATGATGAATTATTGAGGCAAATCCATTTTTATGCAGGGAAGCTATTGAGGAGCGCACCTTTACAGGCCATTTCTGGGAGCTTCGTTCATCCTTTTTCGATGCCCTCAGTTTTGATGGGTTCTTAAGATCTAGCAGAACACAGCTAGCTCATTTTTGTAATCCATTGGAACTTTTATGATGTACATTTAAAGCTTCGAACAAAAATAAGAAAGCCTCACCCACTGAGACAAAGGCCTGGAGACATAGGCGAGATTGTCGAACTCTGTTATCACTTTGGTGTTTTATGGTTTGTTGTTCTTCATGCTTATGTTCAGATCTGTATATATCTTAATGGCTACTATGTTTCATCTTTCATTCTTCCTCTTTCATTAGTTTTCTAAATGGTAAAATAACTCATGCAAAATAACTCAACCATTGTCATTAAAAGATCTTTTCGGATCAGTTACACCTACCGCCACCTCCACACCTCGAACAATGCCTTGGTGTACCTTCCACAAGACCAACTCTCATGTTTCTACCGAATGTCAAGCACATCAAAACCTTCACCCCAAAAAAACTCTTTTTGTAGAGGTCACTCAGTCTAATTTCCCGGACCCTCCTAAAGTCGTCTCTCTCGAAAATCCTACAGAAGTTGACCCATCTCTAATTCTGATGACTACCAATGAACACGTCACCTACTCTATGCCCCTGTTTCCCCACAATTGTCAAATTAAGCATGAATTGGCTATTCTCATCATAGACAATGGAAGCCAAAAAAACCTTGTCGCCCAAGACTTGGTCCAACTCCTACAACTACTCCACACCCTGAACCATATCATCTCGGATGGGTACAAAAGGAAGGCACACACTTCATTTTCTCTTGGTGTTGTGTGGTGACCTTCGTTATTGGCCCTTTCCGAGATACTATGGTGTGTGATGTTTCTCCTTTAGATTGTGCTGGCCTGTTACTTGGACTCCCCTACCAACAAGACATGAGCGTTGTTTATCATGCTAAATTCCATAAATACCACCTGCAACATGAGGGACACACCTATGTTCTCACTTCTCAACCCCTCACTCTACACAGCCTCTGAGCAAACAAGCAACCGTTAAGAAAGTAAGTCTGAAAAAATATGTTTCTCTATGTTTGGTTCACCCCATTAAACTAGACCATTTGACTAACCCAACACCTCAAGACATGGATCCCCCACTCCTAGAAGTTGTCAATGCCTTTCCCCAACCCAAGGGACTACCCCCATCTTGCTCTATTGAGCACACCATTGATCTCATTTCAAAAACCTATTTTCCCAATGCCTCTTCATACCGCCTCGCTCCCCAAGAGGTTGATGTGATAGCACTTGCCAACCTGACCAACTTTTGAATTCAGGACCTACTCCACTTTCATCTTTGCCTTGTGGATTTCCAAAATTTCTATGCCAAAACAAGTTTATGTTCCAGTAGTCTCCGCCAACAAACTATGTACTCCAACACAAGTGCTAGCATATTATAACACGTTGTCTGGTAGTTCCTCTTTTGCCAAACAGATTATTGAGAAGGCTTCGGGAAAAAGGAATTCTTACAAATGTAGTATAGCGGGGCTAAATCATCTGCAGATGCATCCCTTCTTAGTTGGAGCAATTAATCAGAAAGGAGGTATTGAAAACACCCATTGTTCTTCAAGGGAGATTGTATTTTAAGGAAGTGTTGAGAAAGATAATGAAGCTTTGGCTGATCAGTGTCGAGTGGATGAGTATATGGTTAAGATGCCCCTTACTCTTGCTCTTTTAGGGCCTTCACATCAACAAGAAGACAACACAGCTCAGCGTTCTATCCACACTTTCGCTCAGTTCCATATTTAGGTAGCCGCTACATTACCAGCTACACTAGAGCGTGCAAAACAGAGGCCTCACAAAATTCACACGACAATATTCTTTCACCCAGAATCTCATGTGTGGCTCTTGCAGGAAAAGCACTGATTCAAAGGAAAACATCATCAGCTGCACCCACTCAAATATGATCCTGACACAGTTCGACAAAGCATTGTAGAGAATGCAGTGCAAATTTACTCATTTGCTGGCGAAAGCGGGGACGCTTCCGAATCTAAACAGGGAGGAATTGGGCCACCAAGAAGGATGTCCACTGTCCGTCGCCAACCAGTATGAGAGAATTAGCATATTGTCAGTAACTACTATTGTAATCTGCCCTTGCCAATCCAATTGAGCAAGGTGTTTCCTAATAAATAATTAGCATGTTAGATAATCAAAAGCGAAACAACGCTTTTCAGTCAAAAATAAAAGCAGCAAGTCTCTTGCTATTGCTGTAAACAAAAATTGTCCAATTCAATAAAAAGGGTGTCTTCTTGCTGAAATACAATCAATGGTCATTTACTTCTTACTTCCAGTGGTTTTTCTCTTTCATTCTCTGTGTATTTTTGTAATGTACAGCATTGTATTCTTGTGTGTCAGTCCAATATATAGAATTGTGGATCATCACATGTTTTTCTATATGAAAGTCGAAGATGAGAAATGGTAATAAAATCTTAATGGGTCTCGTATGTTTGTTGCTTTTCTGGAAATTAAGTCTCTGTGAAATGTCTAGCTCTGTTCAAAACTTGTGCCTACCAACAGATTTTGTTGCTTTTCAAACCCGTACAATATTTTCATGATTTTGTTGCTTTTCAGACTCCTGGAATATTTCCTTTACATTCTTGGGGATTTGAAAGCCATTGGGTTTTCTGAGTACTTGTTTGAGTTACTTGATCACTGGGAACACATTCAACTTTTTTTTGCAAGGATAAGAAATACAAAGCAGCGATCTGTGCTGCAAGCAGCACTGCCTGCCTGTGGTATCATTTCATTTTCATTCTCTCCAACCAAATCAGCTACCTTCCAGTTTTAGACAAATAGTTCCACAAATCAAATTCTATTTCAGCTATTAAAACCAAATATAGCATAGTCCTCTTAACAATTTAATTGATTTTTCTGCATGTCAGCGTTAATCTTCTATTTGATAGATGGCTGAGCATTAATGTAAAGAATTAGCAACTTCTTGTTGCCAATTTTTCATTTATTTGACTAGTTTTGTGCCTACAAGTACCCAACTCGAATCTCCTTGTGTGAACGGCAGTGATTTATGCCAAAGAGTTTACTAGAAATGCCATCCACACCAGCTGCTATGCTCAAATGCCAATATTCTCTCTTCATTGACTAGGAAACTGTAATTCATCCTGGTTGAAAAACAATTTCTCAATGTTAACA
>ML819085.1:133951-146325 GCA_009831015.1 Picea engelmannii | reverse complement strand
AAACCATTATGTCACCATTACAAAGATAGGCTAATTCACATGGTGGGTGTAAAGATGTCTTCAAATAGTTGATTATGATGAAAATAAACTTATTATCCAATCAATCAAAACTCGAAATTACCACAAATGTTTTTTTATCATGCCAAGACTTGGGCAATGTTTAAATGTTAGATATTAACTTGCAAAAAGAATTGCAAGCCAATCCAACCTTTTAACTTCATACCAGGGTATATAACTTTCCTTCTTGCACACGCACAAGGGCATTTCAAACAACATCATTTCGAAAGATAGCACATGATATCTTTCCTGCTTACACAAGCACAAGTGCATTTCGAATATCATTCCACTATGTAAGAAAGATAGCACGTGATATCTTTCCTGTTTACACAAGAACAAGTGCATTTCGAACATCATTCCACTATGTAGGAAAGCTAGTGCGTAGTAGTTTTCCTTCTTGCAAAAGCACATGGGCATTTTGAACAACATCATTCCAATGTTAAGGAAAGATAGCATGTGCTAGCTTTCCTTTTTGCATGGGAACAAGTGCATTTCAAACATCATTCCATTGTGGAGGAAATCTAGCGCATGGTAGTTTTACTTGTTGCATAAGCAGAAGTGCATTTCGAATAACACCATTTCTCTATGGGGGGGAAACTAGG
Source organism: Picea engelmannii (assembly GCA_009831015.1). Taxonomy (NCBI): domain Eukaryota; kingdom Viridiplantae; phylum Streptophyta; class Pinopsida; order Pinales; family Pinaceae; genus Picea; species Picea engelmannii. The sequence goes on along the minus strand of ML819085.1, from coordinate 145,666 downwards.
GCATGCTAGCTTTCCTTTTTACACAAGCAAAAGCGCATTTTAGACAACATCATTCCACTGTAGGGGAAAGCTAGCACGTACTGGTTTTTCTTCTTACACAAGCAGAAGCGCATCTCAAACAACATCATTCTACTCTGAGATTCCTTCTTGCACAAGCCCAAGCACATTTAGAACAACATCATTCTAATGTAGGGCAAAGCTAGCGTGATAGCTTTCCTTCTTGCAAAAGCACAAGTGCATTTCGAACAACATCATTCCACTGTGATGGAAAACTAACGCATTCTAGTTTTCCTTCTTGCACAAGTACAAACGCATTGTGAACATCATTCCACTATGGGGGAAAGCTAGTGGGTGCTAGCTTTCCTTCTTTCACAAACACAAGTGCATTTCGACCAAAAACATTCCATTACGGAGGAAAGCTAGCGCATGCTAGATTTCCTTCTTGCACAAGCACAAACGCATTTCGAACAACAACATGTCATTGTGGAGGAAAGCTAATGCATGCTAGTTTTCCTTATTGCACAAGTACAAGGGCATTTTAAACAACATCATTCTACTGTTGAGGAAAGCTAGCGCATGTTATATTCCTTCATGCACAAGCACAAGTGCAGTTCGAACAACATAATTCCATTGTGGAGAAAATCTAACGCGTCTTAGCTTTCCATATTACACAAGCACAAGCACATTTCAAACAACATTATTCCACTGTGGAGGTGGGCAAGCTCTTTCTAGCTTTTCATCTTGCACAAGCACAAGTGCATTTCGAATATCATTCCACTGTAGGAAAGCTAGTGCATTCCATCTTGCACAAGCACAAGTGCATTTTGAACAACATCTTTCCATTGTAGAGGAAAGCTAACGTGTGCTAGATTTCCTTCTTGCACAAGAACAAGAGCATTTCGAACAACATCATTCCACTTTGGAGAAAGCTAACGCATACTAGCTTTCAACATCATTCTACTTTGGAAGAAAGTTAGTGCATGCTAGCTTTCCTTCTTGCACAAGCACAAGCGCATTTCAATAACATCATTCCATCGTGGAGTAAAGCTAGAATGTGCGAGCTTTCTTTCTTGCACAAACACAACTGCATTTTGAACATCATTCCATGGTGGAGGAAAGCTAGTGCATGCTAGCTTTCCTTCTTGCACATGCACAAGCGTATTTCAAACAACAACATTCCATTGTGGAGGAAAGCTAATGTTTGCTAGTTTTCCTTCTTGTACAAGTACAAGCGCATTTCGAACAACAACATTCCATTATGGAGGAAAGCTAGAGTGTGTTAGTTTTCCTTCTTGCACATACACAAGTGCATTTCAAACAACATTCCACTTTGGAAGAAATCTATTGCATGCTAGGTTTCCTTCTTGCATCAACACAAATGGATTTCGAACAACAACATACCACTATGGAGAAAAACTAGTGCATTCTAAGTTTCCTTCTTGCACAAACACAAGCACATTTTAAACAACAACATTCCACTATGTAGGAAAGGTAATACGCTCTAGCTTTCCTTCTTACACAAACACAAGCGCATTTTGAACAACATCGTTCCAATGTGGAGGAAAGCTTTCCCTCTTGCACAAGCACGAGCTCATCTCGAACACCGTCATCCCACCATGGTGGAAAGATACTACATGCTAGCTTTCTCTCTTGCACAAGTACAAGTGCATCTCAGACAATATCATCCCACCATGGGGGAAAGCTAATGCATGCTCACTTTTTCTCTTGCACGAGCACAAGCGCATTTCGGAAAACATCATTCCACCATGGGGGAAAGCTAGCACTTGTTGGCTTTCCCTCTTGCACAAGCACAAGCTTCAAACAACATCATTCCACCAAGGGCATGTTATCTTTCCCTCTTGCACAAGTACAAGTGCATCTCAAACAACATCATCCCACCCCGAAGTAAAGCTAGCGCATGCCATCTTTCCCTCTTTCACAAGCAAGAGCGCATCTCAAACAACATCATCCCACCGTGGGGGTAAAATATCGCGTGCTAGATTTCTCTTGCATAAGCAAGATCACATCTTGAACAACATCATCCCACCATGGGGGAAAGCTAGCACATTTTATCTTTCCCTCTTGCACAAACAAGAGCGCATCTCGAACAAGATCATCCCACCGGTGGGGAAAGATAGTGCATGTTAGCTTTCCCTCTTGCACAAGCACGAGCGCATCTTGAACAACATCATCCATGTAACTCCCCAGGAGTTTTCTCGAGTGAGCACTCTCCTTCCATGAACCAATATGACGAGTTGAGTGAGCTAGAGGGTGCCCAGACTCTTTATAGGCGAGTTCAAATCTTCGGGCGTTGTGCCAAAGACAACTTGCCAAGACTTGACTTGCAACGGAGGGTGATGACCGAAGTGGAAAATTGGGTGGGTGCCCCATGGAAGCCATGGGTTCCTCACCAAAAGATGAAGAGTTGGACGATGGGCGTTCTAGTAGCATGAGTGCCCAACCGACAGAAAGTTGGACCAAAGGATTGCAGAAGTTCCACACCTTGGGCGCACGCCAAGCGGAGTTGACGAAAGGAACGTGTGACAGATGTGGACCAAGGAAGACTTGCACCAAACACTAAGCCAAGTGGTTGGACAACGAACGAATGTGAAAAATACTTGAGCACCCAAAACCGAAAATGAGGGAGTCGACCAAGGAAGAGCGTGCCCAAGAAAAGGGAGCGTACCCTTTGGCAAGTCGGCTCAGAAATGTTAAGTGGACAAAACACTCGAAAGGGGTGCGTTGACTCAATGACGAAGGGGCACGTCACTTGGAAAAGGCACGCGCCTATATAACCAAGTGAGAAAATCATTTGGAAAAGCATCCAAGAGATCTAAGAAGTCAAATTTCAAAGAGAAGTATGAACCGATGAGAGAGGAGGCGCACAAAGGCAAAGGTTGGCAAGTGACAGTCTTTCATAATCGCAGGTTGAGAGTTATGTGATAACAACCAAGAAGGAGGGGCGAGTTTCTCCCCAAGGAGCCAAGTAGATCCTAGACGGTAACTTGGGTTTCCTTGAGGAGGCAGAACCGAACAGCAGGTATGAACAAGTCTTTCTTGAAGGGAGTTGTTGGAACAAACGAACTGTGGTTGAGAAAGGGGGGTTGCACCAATCTGAGGGAAAGGAAATTTCTGAACCAAGGAAAGGGGATGGACGAACTTGGACAGAATCACAAGCAATTTTGATAGATAAGGTGACAAAGGAAGGGTGCACAAGGGAGCAACTCGTTGAAGAAAGATTTGTTTGGTTTTCATTCAAGGTTGTGTAACAGAGCGAAAGCTCTCCTTGTATAAAGTTTCTTGTGTGGCACGATTGTTTGGCTCGTCACATTGTTGTTTTGTTCATAAAGAAGTCTTTCGGGTGTTGAGCCGATTTGGCCACCCACACATATGTTTCCATTGTTTTGTATGAATGGTTCTTCTTTACTGTTGAAATAATTCTAAGTAAGAAAAACTTAGACATAACTAATAACAAACAAAACTAAGTGAAGGTGTAGCCCAGGTTGAGTAATTCAGTGTGGTCTTGCCACTGAACGAAATACGTTGGTGCTGCAGGGTGACTGAGAGAGTTGGGTGTTTCTGCCACCCAACCGCAGGTTCGTTAGACCCATGACAATCCCATCGTGGGGGAAATCTAGTGTGTGCTAGTTTTCCTTCTTGCACAAGTGCATCTCAAACAACATCATTCCACCATGGGGGTAAGCTAGCAAGTGCTACCTTCTTGCACAAGTGCATCTCAAACAAAATCATTCCACCATAGGGGGAAGCTAGCGAGTGCTACCTTCCCTATAGCACAAGCACAAGCACAAGCACATCTCGATCAACATTATTCCTCCATGGGAGAAAGCTAGTGGATGCTAGCTTTCCCTCTTACACAAGCACAAGCGCATCTCGAACAACATCATTCCACCATGGGGGAAAGATAGCGCGTGCTAGCTTTACCTCTTGCACAAGAACAAGCACATATCAAACAACATCATCCTAATGTGGGGGAAAGCTAGCGCATTCTAACTTTCTCTCTTGTGCAAGCAGTAGCGCATCTTGAACAACATCATCCCACCAGTGGGGAATGCTAGCGTGTGCTAGATTTCCCTCTTGCACAAGCAAGAGCACATCTCAAACAACATCATCCCACTGTGGGGGAAAGCTAGCACGTGCTAGTTTTCCCTCTTGCACAAGCATGAGCACATCTCAAACAACATCATCCCACCGTGGGGGATGCTAGCTTTCCCTCTTGCACAAGCACAAGCCCGAGCTCATATTGGACAACATCAACCCACCATGGGAGAAAGCTAGCACATGCTAGATTTCTCTCTTGCACAAGCACGAGCTCATCTCAGACAACACCAACCCACCGTGTGGGAAATCTAGTGTGTGCTAGCTTTCCCCCTTGAACAAGAAGGAGCTCATCTCGAACAACATCATGCCACCATGGCAGAAAGCTAGTGCGTGATAGCTTTCCGCCTTGTACAAGTAGGAGGTCATCTTGGACAACATCATGCCCCTGGGCAGGAAAGCTTAGCGCATGCTAGTCTTCCCCCTTGCACAAGCAGGAGCTCATCTCAAACAACATCAACCCTCCGTGTGGGAAAGCTGGCGCATGTTAGCTTTCCCCCTTGCACAAGCAGGAGCTCATCTCGGACAACATCATCCCACCATGGGGGAAAGCTAGTGCGTGCTAGCTTTCCCCCTTGCATAAGAAGGAGCTCATCTCGGACAACAATATCCCACCGTGGAGGAATGTTAGAGCATGCTAGCTTTACCCCTTGCATAAGTGCAAGCTTATCTTGAAAAAAAATATCCCATCGTGGGGGAAAGCTAGTGCATGCTAACTTTCCCTCTTGCACAAGCACGAGCTCATCTCGGACAACAACATCCCACCCTGGGGGAAAGCTAGTGCATGTTATCTTTCCCTCTTGCACAAGCGCGAGATCATCTCGGACAACATCAATCCACCATGGGGGAAATTTAGTGTGTGCTAGCTTTCCCTCTTGCACAAGCGTGAGCTCATCTCGAACAACATCATCCCACTGTGGGGGTGCTAGCTTTCCCCCTTCCACATGTAAGAGCTCATCTCGGGCAACATCCTCTCATTATGGGAGAAATCTAGTGCATGTTAGCTTTCCTCCTAGCACAAGCAGGAGCTCATCTCAGACAACATAATGCAATGTCTGGGAAAGCTAATGCGTGATAGCTTTCCACTTTGCGCAAGCAAGAGCTCATCTCAGACAATATCATGCCACCATGTGGGAAGGCTAGTGTGTGATAACTTTCCCCCTTGCACAAGAAGGAGCTCATCTTAGACAACATCATCCCACCATGGGGGAAAGTTAGTGTGTGCTAGATTTCCCCCTTTCACAAGAAAGAGCTCATCTCGGACAACATCATCCCACCGTGGGGAGAAAGCTAGCGCATGCTAGTTTTCCCCTTTGCACAAGTAGGATTTCACCTCGAACAACATCATCCCATCATGGGGGAAAGCTAGTGTTTGCTAGCTTTGCCCCTTGTACAAGCAGGAGCTCATCTCAGACAACATCATCCCACCATGGGGGAAAGCTAGCGCATTCAAGCTTTCCCCCTTGTACAAGCAGGAACTCATCTCGGACAACATCATCCCCCCATGGGGGAAAGTTAGCGAGTGAGAGCTTTCCCCCTTGCGCAAGTTAGAGTTCATCTCGGACAACATCATCCCACTATGGGGGAAAGCTAGTGCGCCTTGCACAAGAAGAAGCTCATCTCGGACAACATCATCCCACTCTGGGGGACTTGCACAAGCAGGAGTTCATCTCCGACAACATCATCCCGTCGTGGGGGAAAGCGAGTGCATGCTAGATTTCCCACTTGCACAAGCAAGAGTTCATCTCGAACAACACCATCCCATCATGGGGGAAATTCAGCATGTGCTAGATTTCCCCCTTGCACAAGCACAACCTCATCTCGGAAAACATCATCCCACCATGAGGGAAAGCTAGTGTATGCTAGCTTTTCCCCTTGCACAAGCATGGGCTCATCTTAGACAATATCATCCCATCAAATCTATCATGTGCTAGCTTCCCCCTTTGCACAAGCAAGAGCTTATCTCGAACAACATCATCCCACCGTGGGTGAAAGATAGCGTGTGCTAGCTTTTCCCTTTGTGCAAGCACGAGTGCATCTCAGACAACATCATCCCACCATGGGGGAAAGCTAGCACGTGCTAGCTTTCCCCTTTGCACAGGCACAAGCGCATCTCAAACAACAACATGCCACCATGGGGGAAAGCTAGCGCGTGCTAGCTTTCCCTCTTGCACAAGCACGAGCTCATCTCAAGCAACAATATCCCATCGTGGGGGAAATCTGGTGCGTGCTAGATTTCCCTCTTGTGCAAGCACGAGCTCATCTTGGACAACAATATCCCATCGTGGGGGAAAGCTACCTTTCTTCCTTTCACAAGCACAAGCTCATCTCAGATAACAATATCCCACCATGGGGGAAAGCTAGCGCGTGCTAGCTTTCCCTATTACACAAGCGCAAGATCATCTCAAACAACAATATCCCACAGTGGGGGAAAGCTAGCACATGCTAGATTTCCCTCTTGCACAAGTGCGAGCTCAACTCAAAAAATAAAATCTCATTGTGGGGGAAATCTAATGCATGGTAGCTTTCCCTCTTGCACAAGTGTGAGCTCATCTCTGACAACATCATCCCACCGTGGGGGAAAACTAGCGCGTGTGAGATTTCGTCTTGCACAAGCGCAAGCTCATGTCGAACAACATCATCCCACTGTGGGATAAAGCTAGCGCATGCGCTTTCCCCCTTGCACAAGCAGGAGCTCACCTCAGACAACATCATCCCACCATGGTTTCTAGCTTTCCCCATTGCACAAGTAGGAGCTAATCTCGGACAACATCATACCATCATGGGGAAAAACTAGCACGTGCTAGCTTTACCCCTTGCACAAACAAGAACTTATCTCAAACAACATCATGCCATCATGTGGGAAAGATAGCACATGCTAGCTTTCCCCCTTGCACAAGTAGGGGCTCATCTTAAACAACATCATGTCACCATGTGGGAAAGCTACCACGTGTTAGCTTTCCCCCTTGCACAAGCAGAAGCTCATCTTGGATAACATCATGCCATTGTGGTGGAAAGTTAGCGTGTGCTAGCTTTCCCCCTTGCACAAGCAGTAGCTCATCTCGGGCAACATCATCCCACTATGGAGGAAAGCTAGCGCGTGCTAGCTTTCCCCCTTGTACAAGCAGGAGCTCATCTCAAAAAAAATCATCCCACCGTGGGGGAAAGCTAGCCTATGCTATCTTTCCCCCTTACACAAGCAAGAGCTCATCTTGGACAACATCATCCCACCGTGGGGGAAAGCTAGTGCATGCTAGCTTTCCCCCTTCCACAAGGAGGAGCTCATCTCAGACAATATCATCCCACCGTGGGGGAAAGCTAATGCATGCTAGMTTTCCCCCTTGCACAAGCAAGAGMTCATATGGGACAACATCATCCCACCGTGGGGGAAAKCTAGCACRTGTTAGCTTTCCCTCTTGCACAAGCAAGAGGTCATCATGGAMAACATCATCCCACTGTGGGGGAAAGCTAGCAYATGCTAGCTTTCTCCCTTGCACAAGGAGGAGCTCATCTCGGGCAACATGATCCCACCAAGGGAGCTAGCTTTCCCCCTTGCACAAACATAAGCTCATCTCAGACAACATCATCCCACCGTGGGGGAAAGTTAGCATGTGCTAGCTTTCCCCATTACACAAGCAGGAGCTCATCTTGGACAGCATCATCCCACCATGGGGGAAGGCTAGTGTGTGCAAGCTTTCCCCCTTACACAAACACAGGCTCATCTCGGACAACAACATCCCACCGTTGGGGAAAGTTCGCTTTCCCCCTTGCACAAGCACATGCTCTTCTCGGACAACATCAACCCACCATGGGAGAAAGCTAGCGCGTGCTATTTTTCCCCCTTGGACAAGCAGGAGCTCATCTCGGACAACATCATTCCACTATTGGAGAAAGCTAGTGTTTTCTAGCTTTCCCCCTTACACAAGCCCGAGMTCATCTCGGACATCATCCCACCATGGGGGAAAACTAGCACATGTGAKCTTTTCGTCTTRCACAAGCACGARCTCATGTCRGACAACATCATCCCACTRTGGGATAAAGCTAGCRCATGCGCWTTCYCCCTTGCACAAGCAGGAGCTCATCTCAGACAACATCATCCCACCATGGTTGCTAGCTTTCCCCATTGCACAAGTAGGAGCTAATCTCAGACAACATCATCCCATCATGGGGAAAAACTAGCACGTGCTAGCTTTCCCCCTTGCAGTAACAAGAACTCATCTCGGACAACACCATGCCATCGTGTGGGAAAGCTAGAACTTGCTAGATTTACCCCTTGCACAAGCAGGGGCTCATCTTGGACAACATCATGCCACCGTGTGGGAAAGCTAGCGCTTGTTAGCTTTCCTCCTTGCACAAGCAGAAGCTCATCTTGTATAACATCATGCCATTGTTGTGGAAAGCTAGCGCGTGCTAGATTTTCCCCTTGCACAAGCAGGAGCTCATCTCGGACAACATCCCACCATGGAGGAAAGTTAGTGCGTGCTAACTTCCCCCTTGCACAAGCAAGAGCTCATCTCGAAAAACATCATCCCACCGTGGGAGAAAGCTAGCCTATGCTATCTTTCCCCCTTACACAAGCAAGATTTCATCTTGGACAACATCATCCCACCGTGGGGGAAAGCTAGCGCGTGCTAGCTTTCCCCCTTCCACAAAGAGGAGCTCATCTCAGACAATATCATCCCACCGTGGGAGAAAGCTAGCGCGTGCGAGCTTTCCCCCTTGCACAAGCAAGAGATCATATGGGACAACATCATCCCACCGTGGGGGAAAGCTAGCACGTGCTAGCTTTCCCTCTTGCACAAGAAAGAGGTCGTCTTGGACAACATCATCCCATCGTGGGGGAAAGCTAGCGCATGCTAGCTTTCTCCCTTGCACAAGGAGGAGCTCATCTCGGACAACATGATCCCACCAAGGGGAAAAGCTAGCTTGTGCTAGCTTTCCCCATTGCACAAACAAGAGCTCATCTTGGAAAACATCATCCCACCATGGGGGAAAGTTAGCGCATGCTAGCTTTCCCCCTTACACAAGCAGGAGCTCATCTTAGACAACATCATCCCACCATGGGGGAAGACTAGTGTCTGCAAGCTTTCCCCCTTACACAAGCACAGGCTCATCTCGGACAACAACATCCCATCCTTGGGGAAAGTTAGCTTTTCCCCTTACACAAGCACGGGCTCTTCTCAGACAACATCAACCCACCGTGGGGGAAAGCTAGCACATGCTAGTTTTCCCCCTTGGACAAGCAGGAGCTCATCTTGGACAACATCATCCCACCGTGGGAGAAAGCTAGTGTTTTCTAGCTTTCCCCCTTGCACAAGCCCAAGCTCTTTTCGGACAACATCATCCCACCATGGGGGAAAGATAGCACGTGTGAGCTTTTCGTCTTGCACAAGCACGAGCTCATGTCAGACGGCATCATCCCACTGTGGGATAAACCTAGTGCGTGCTCTTTCCCCCTTTCACAAGCAGGAGCTCATCTCAGACAACGTCATCCCACCATGGTTGCTATCTTTCCCCATTGCACAAGTAAGAGCTAATCTCAGACAGCATCATCCCATCATGGGGAAAAACTAGCACGTGCTATCTTTCCCCCTTGCACAAACAAGAACTCAACTCATACAACATCATGCCATCGTGTGGGAAAGCTAGCACGTGCTAGCTTTCCCCCTTGCACAAGCAGGGGCTCATCTTGGACAACATCATGCCACCGTGTGGGAAAGATAGCGCATGTTAGCTTTCCCCCTTGCACAAGCAGAATCTCATCTTTGATAGTATTATGCCATTGTGGTGGAAAGCTAGCATGTGCTAGTTTTCCCCCTTGCACAAGCAATAGATCATCTCGAACAACATCATCCCACCGTGGAGGAAAGCTAGCGTGTGCTAGCTTTCCCCCTTGCACAAGCAGGAGCTCATCTCGAAAAACATCATGCCAGTGTGGGGGAAAGCTAGCCTATGTTATCTTTCCCCCTTACACAAGAAAGAGCTCATCTTGGACAACATCATTCCACCGTGGGGGAAAGCTAGCGAGTGTTAGTTTTCCCCCTTCCACAAGGAGGAGCTCATCTCGAAAAATATCATCCCACCGTGGGGTAAAGCTAGCGTGTGCTAGCTTTCCCCCTTGCACAAGCAAGAGCTCATATGGGACAACATCATCCTACCGTGGGGGGAAGCTAGCACGTGCTACCTTTCCCTCTTGCACAAGCAAGAGGTCATCTTGAACAACATCATCCCACCGTGGGGGAAAGCTAGCACATGCTAGCTTTCTCCCTTGCACAAGGAGGAGCTCATCTCGGGCAACATGATCCCATCAAGGGGGGAAGCTATCACGTGTTAGCTTTCCCCCTTGAACAAATAGGATCTCATCTCGGACAACATCATCCCACCGTGGGGGAAAGTTAGCGCGTGCTAGCTTTCCCCCTTACACAAGCAAGAGCTCATCTTGGACAACATCATCCCACCATGGGGGAAGGCTAGTGTGTGCAAGATTTCCCCCTTGCACAAGCACAGGCACAATTAAAGCAACAACATCCATGATCCAATTGCCAATAATACAATTTGAAAATTGGTATTCAAAATAGCAGAATCATTGTATTTCTCATTGTAAAATAATCAATTTTTGAATCAAACCGAAATACAATGATACAATCATATAATCACATCCATCATTATGTAGTAAAAAGTCAATAATGTTATTAAAAAAGACAATACAAATATAAAATGGAACAAGGCTCAAGCCACTAGTCATACTCAATCAGTCTATTCTTGGTCCTCTGCATCTATGTGCCATGGGAAAATATCAACATCACCTATGGGAATGTGAAGAAAACCATCCACTAATTTTCAATGCTGCATTGCCTTATTCCTGTAAAATACCTTATTAAATTTATTTGGAAGGTGATATCTCTGACTCTAGTTTGATCATAGAGAATGTTCGAGTTGTTTTTTCTCATATACTTGAACTGCCGGCAACTTTGTTTTGGAGGTTTCTAGGTTCCAAGAAAGTTTTTGTAGTATTTCATTCTTTTGTCAGACTACCAATTTAGCAGCTTTGCATAATTTCTTGACCTTCTCCTGGAACACTATTTACAAGTCAAGATATTGAAGAGGCCTTGAACAGTGAGTTTCAGGATTTGAGCGGAATAATGAAGGATTGAAATTGGATTGTTATAGGTTGGTGCAGGATAATCAGGGGGAGTATTAGAAAACAATTATTGGAACTTTGATTTGTTTTTCAGGCGTTTCCTTCAAATTTTGAGCCACGTATGGATCTAGTGATTATATGGTAGAAGATTTATTGTTCAAAAGGGAACACCTATCTTTGAAAGGCAATCAGTTGATCAATTTCCTGTTGAAGTTAAAAGCTAAGAAATGACTTCAAAGTTCAGAGTTGGTTCTTTTGTGATTAAAAGAAGATTTGTTGATGGGAAAACTAAGTTCAGCTTCAATGACACTTTCGTGTATTGGTTGTTTATATTTCTTTGCTTGATCATCCTAGAGGAGATTAACCATATGTTATGGCTTGACTTTCAAGTATAGCAATCTGTCAATCAATGCACATATTTTTTTAAGTTGAGTGTTGTTTAGAGATTACACCTTTTG
>ML819085.1:108120-119230 GCA_009831015.1 Picea engelmannii | reverse complement strand
AAGCATATGTACAAATGAAAATACAAACTACACTAGCATGAAATGAAAATGGTATATATAATGAATTCAAATGCCTACCTACTTACCTCTACTTATATGTTGTCTGAAAGCTAGGTGTAATCAAACAACGAGTGAAACCACCCTAGCAATGTCTTACAATACCTGCCTTTTTGCTTCATCATAAACCAAAACAGTGATAAGTTAAGCACAAAAATAACATGAGTTAGAGAATGTAGTATATTATCGAAAATCATCAAGTCTAACTCATGGAGGCTGGAGGGAGGGACAAAATCATGCTAAGTCATACTCTTAGGAGAGTGCTCAATCCACCTCAGAAAGGGATCGTGGAAAGTCAGAGGTCCAATAGATTGACTCAAAGAGTTTGAAGGTTGGCTACCTTGGAAGTCTTCACAATCTGAGGTTTGGGAAGGAAATAGCAAAAACCTGGAGGGTGACTGGGAAGTTCTCAAGGGAAGGTTGAAATGCTCATATGATATACTTCTTCTTGAGGTATTCAACCTGGCCTTGAACTTGAGGGTTTTCCTTAGAGGAAACCTAATATGAAAAAAATACTTCCCAACTACACCTTTAGTGACACAACAAGGTAAAGTAATCGAAGGTGGCTGGAGAATGTTATCACAAGGATCCTTCTTTGGGCTAACAATGTCCTTACTCCTATCAAGATCTGAGCACGCCAGTGGTTGATAATCTTCTTCATGGAGTCAATCCGAGTGCTCAGAGGAATAATCGTAAAAATCCTCAAGGTATGACCGAAAATCATCAGGAGGATATGGGATTGGGTCAACCGTGGGTGTTTGAAAATTATCAGTAATTTTGTCATTTCCTAGTTGCCAACTATCAAAATTAGTAACCTCATATGGTAGTTGCAAAGACAACCTCTGAGAATGAACGTGAGTGTCTTAAATGGGATCCTTATTAGCATCGATCACATCCCAATTACACCTTCCAACACGTATGAACTCATCAATATCAACTATGTCATTATCTGTGTCATATGAAGGATTCAAAACATTTAAGGGCTCATCCATCTCCTCTTCAATTCCCAAATCATAAAGTAAAGAATCATCAAAATTTTGGAAAGGAAGGTAACTTATTGTGTTCATTTCTTCTTGTGTAGGAGCTTTGAGGACTTGGGTGTCTTCAACATGCATCATTGTTTCATCCTCATGAGTTTCTACTTCATCTTCAACTGTACAACAAGGAAGATCTACCTTTCCCGAGGATTCCATTTCTTCTTCCTTCTCTGAATCATAAAAAAAGGCATTATCAAGATCTTGAAAAGGAAAGTGACTAACCTCATTCTCTTCTTCTTGTGTAGGAGGAACCGGCTCATGGATGGCTTCATCAGAGGGAGGAGCACACATTGATGCTTCGTCATCGTGTTTGATATCTTCAGGGTCTCGCTCTTTAATCATATCTTCGGTGTCTTTGGCAGAAGCATGAGTAAATTCTTTCCCTTCCTCATGGGATTGGAGAAACTCACTAGGAAGGCTCTCCTAAACTTTTTGTTGGTTGATGACTTGTTACCTTCTTCCAAAGATATCAAGGGAGAGTAATCTCTCTAGATTAAAGGTATCTGGGGTACCATTGGGGTCATCAACTTCGGTCCCTAGAGGGAGGATGTGTTTTCTTTTGGACAAAGAGATATTCTCCTTGATTTGCACAACCATGTTATGCGCTTCATGGAATGTTTTTAGCCCCTTTTTATTGAGGAGGAAACATAAATGAACTAAGAGTGCATTGGTAAACGAGGTGCTTGTCTTTAGGGCGATGGATTCTAGGGATCTGATACAACAAGCACTCAAACCTATTATGGAATTCCCTGACAATCTCAATCTCAGTTTGTTTTATATAATCGAGTCTTTTTAGTAGATTTTGGATATCTTCCAGTTTAATACCCCATCTCTTGAGAAAGGTTTCTTCTAATTGGTCCATAGTAGTGATGCTAGCATCAGGGAGATCGTCATACCATCCCCTAGCATTTCCACGAATAGTGGCAGAGAAACGTTTAATTTTCAAATCCTCACCATCATCACTGATAGGGTGGAGTTGAAAGAAAGCCCAAAATTTATCCATGTGATTGTCAGATCTCTCCCCAATACTACCAGTGAATCTAGGGACCCATTTCTCATATTTCGGGGGCATTTGTCGAGGGTATCTCGGGATTCTACTCATGTCTCGGGATTCTACTCATGTCCCGGGTCCCATTGAGAAGTCATGGTTGGCTTTGTCATTAGTGGACGAGATTCTACTCATGTCCCGGGTCCCATTGAGAAGTCATGGTTGGCTTCGTCATTAGTGGAGTCGCCAGATAATTTTCTTGAAATTATCAAAGGAATAAGGGAATCACCCTTAGTGGAGTCTCCAGGTAAGGTTGCAAGAAAATTTCTCTGGATAAAGGTATACCGAAAAATTTGTCGTTTGAGGAATATTAACTCAGTGTTTCCCGACAACGGCACCAAAATGTTATCGCACAATTTGGACTTTGATAGAAGAAAAGGAAAATGGAAAGCAAATTGGTGAAACGGGAGACTAATCCTATCACTGTCACCTCAATAGGAAGTCTCTTTCTATTTAGGGTGGTAGGCCCAGGGGAGATGTCCCTGGTGACCTGGGGTTTTGAGAAGGTAAAGGGAAAGTAGCTAGGTAAAAGGTACCCTTTCACAAGTCACCACCGATCAAAAAGTTCGGTTAAATAACCAATTAAGATATAACATGCCAGAAGTGTACCTGCCCGGAACAAAGTAACAAGAAAACTATATATTTGCAAGAGCACTTTCTAGTTAGCACTTCATAAAACCATTGACTTTCTTAAACAAAGCAAGTTTGCTGAATATAATGAAGTAAACAAAAATCTTATAACAATGATGTTTATAGAGCAATAATTCACATAAAATGTCTTAAAACAAGCTTCAAGATGACTAAAAACCATTAACCATTGAAGTCATATCATTAGCATTTGATAGAAGAACATAAGACAAACTATAATTCACCCTTTATAATTACTTTATGAGATTTTAATGCTACATTAAATGGCTGTAACTTACTTTAATAACAACAGCAAGTAGGTTAGTAGATCAAGCTATTCTAGGGTTAGAAAGTGTTAGTAGATTGTTTGAAGAATAGGTTTTGAAGGTTTGTTTGATCAAAAACTCAATGGAGGTCTTAGACTAGTGCTTTCTTAGGGAAAATGGAGTCAATGAAGTGGCTGCAAATGTTGAAGGAGCAGGATTATAATGGGAGAGCCAAAGACAAGAGGAGTTGATGGATGAAGTGTTGGTAAGCCAAGGATTCAACCACCAAACCCTAGGGGAAAATGACTACTAAGGTGTAGGTAACCCTAGGCCTTAGTAGATTTTCCTCCCTCTTTAACTCAAAGAATGAAGCAAGTGACGGCTAAGATAAAGCAACAAGTGCTAGGGTGTTTCAATGGCAAGGCCCTTAGCAATGGCTTCAAGAAAAACGGCTCTTTGGCACAATCTAGTAGGTGGATAGCAATTGAGATAAGGACAATAACATGTGCTTAATATCCTAGGGTTTTAAGCTAGCAATTTCATAATATATAGCAAAATGTAAAGTAAAGATACTATAACCATTCAAAAGCAAGAAGAATTGCAAAATTTTACTTACATTCACCAAGAATAATCTGACACATCACCTAGTTGTAAACTTTCCACCAAGAAAATGCCAAAAAACACCAAGAATAGCCTTCCTTCAACAAGTGCGCATTAAATTTCAGTCACAAAACTCTAAATACGGCGCAAATTTCAGACCTCACAAGTGTGAGTGAAAGATGATCCAAAGTAAGAGGCAATTTCCCCTTACTTATACAATACCAAAGACCAAAATTAGGTCAAAAAGGTCGACATGGCCAGTTACAAATAATAACCAGTTTTTACATTAAATTTCATAATTAAACCTAAATTAAGCTGCTAAGGTGACATCATGCCCCTTTAGGGTGATGTTAGGCCCTTTCTGGGCAACGTTGGCCTCCTGGAGCAAAACGTTAGGCCTTCTTGGGCCTCAGGAGCCTACCACACATGCCACTTGGCACAAACCTGCCTCCAAGACCTCCCAAAATGTTGGATGACATCATGGGTGACCTAGGTGATGTCATGGTCCTTCCAAGGCCTACATCATGATGGAAAGGGAACAAGCCCCCTGGGTCTAGGCTTGCCAGGTTGATCCTGGTGAAACGTCCTCCTCTCTCTCTGAGGCAATCCTCTGATCTGTCTCTACCCCCTGTTGGGGTCTCAACATCCAT
This sequence comes from Picea engelmannii, assembly GCA_009831015.1. Lineage (NCBI taxonomy): Eukaryota > Viridiplantae > Streptophyta > Pinopsida > Pinales > Pinaceae > Picea > Picea engelmannii. Next base: position 114,945 of record ML819085.1, on the reverse strand, counting down.
TTTGTGGGCTTTTAGTCCCATGGAGGTCTGAACTAATCATCTCCCCATGTCTACCTGTCCATCGGGTGTTTCCTTGCAACATTGACAGATACACCCTCCATGGGCTCATAAGTCACAGGGATCATAGCATTGTCAATCACATCTAATCATCAAGTTTATTAAACGTGTGCATAAAACCCCCTTCACCCAGACAAGTGCTCAAAGACATTATACTAATCTACAAGCCAAGTTTGGAGGGAATGCTAGGGCATCCTATTGGGATAATGCTCATTGGATGTGGCATGTTTCCGGGAAGAGTCAATCCTAGGCCATGTGAGTGGATGAGGTGGTAAGGGATGTCTGGGAAAGGGGTGTAGTGATAGCAGGGAAATGTATGCCTTACCTATGGGTGCCTCTGAAGAGGGTGAGTTGCACCTGTCATGGATGCAAATGTTTCCAAGCCCATTCGTACCTTTTATCTTTTAATCTTACTTCTTTTTCTTTCAAGAGGCTAGTTAGGGGACACTGCCTTGGCATGGTGACCAGTGGTGGCATTGTTACCCTCAAGCATTTCACGGAAATGAGAAGGATAAGTCCTGATGAGAAACCCTTTCTCTTGGCTATGCCACCAAGAGCCATTACCCTGGCGTGGTGACTAGATGTTGGTAGTGTCATACTGCTAGATGCCCATGGACCTAATAGGTTGGCTTGTGATGAGACCCCCCATCCTCTAACTAGGTCTTGTTTTATTATTTTTTTATGGGCCCCTTTCTTTCTTGTTGAGAAGCCTTTTATTTCTTTCTCGGGGATCCCTGGGCGAAGCATCTCAAGGTTTCATTCTTTTGGATTTTATCTTTTGTGAGCTACTTTTATCCTATGGGCCTTTATCCCCTTCTTCCCATAAGGAAAGGTACAACCCTTAGATATTTGGCCAACCCGATGCCCGGACCAGTGTAATGGGATGTATGAGTGGGAAAAATATGAAAAGTGGTAAGTATGGTGGGAGCGGACGATGGCATTTCATGAATTCCTCTAGTGGCAACTCAAACCCTATGGGTACCATCTTATTAGGGCATCCTGTCATTCCCCCTAGGTGTGGTCAAGTGGAAAAGTATAAGATCCAAGCACACGTTAGAAGAAAAAAGAATTAAATGCACATATTCAAAGGTTTTGAGATTCAGAGTGACACATACGATGATACCCAGACTCATTACCTCACGGAGCAAGATCCATCTCTGCTGCAGGACCAGGCTGAGGTGATGGATGTTGTTGCTCTTGAAAAAGTGGAGGCGCTGAAGAATGAAAGGATGGGCCCTCTAGGGCCATGCTCAAGTTGATATGGCTCTCGGTACTCCATGTCTATGACCTGTGGTTCTCGAGACATAATCTCCTTAGTTATCCCTATATTAGGGGATAACAAGATGTACTTGCCTAGAACAAGACAACAATAGAAAATAATGCAATTTCCAAGTACCATATGATATTAGTGTTTCACAAAACCATGAACCTATGAAAAGTAAGTAAGCTGATATAAAACTGCAGCAAGGTAATTTTTTATAACAACAATTAATATCTTGTAACAGCCACAACAATTATGCCTCAATAATGCTTGAAAATGACAAGAAAATATAGCTCTAAGTTGACAGAATGATAACAACTTGTCAGAAGAAAAATTGGCAATGTCTAATCAACTTTTAATGTCACTTTTGGAGATGAATTTGCTGCTGTAAGATGGTTGTAGCAATATTTTGCAACAACAAGTTAGTTAGGGAGTTAGCCTAGGTTAGGGTTAGCAAAAGTTAGTTAAAGCTTCAAAAAGGAAGATGTGAGTGTTTGTCTTGATCAATCAATCACTATTGTTAGTGGACGAGTGCCTTTTAAGGTATATGGAGTTAACAATAGCAACAACAGATCTTGGAGCTAAATAGCAATGATAGTACTTATCCAAAGGAGATGGAATGCATAGAGGAGGTGTTGGTAACCCAAGGCCTCATGCATCCAAGTCCTAAGAGAAAATCGGCTAGAAAGTAAGAAGACTTAGGCCCTAGCAGTTTCTCTTTCCTTAGACAATTTGGGAATAATATGTGCAAAAGGAAATTAAAGTAGGGCTATTAGAGTGCTAGTATTTAGGGCTCTAGTAGCTACTTCTAAGCAAGGTGTACTTTGAGAAAATTGAACAAGTGGAAGACTATAGGTAGAAAGAGAATAACTTATGTTTCTCTCCTAGGGTTTTAACAAGCAATTTCATAATCTTTAACATGAACCAAGTAAAACTTACCACAAACATTCATTAACATAAACAAATTGCAGATTTTCTACTTACTTCACCAAGAATAATCAAGCCAAACCCTAGTTGAATATCTTCCACCATGAAAAATAGCCAAGATACACCAAAATATGCCTCTCCAAGAAGTTGCGCCTAGAATTTCAGCCAATAGCCCTTAAAGAGGGCGTAAATTTCAGTCCACACACTTGTGTGATGAGTGAATGATGATAAAAATGAGATTTTTCTCTCTTATTTATACAACATCAATGACCTTTAATTACAGTTAGGTCATAAAAAGGTCGACATGGCCAAATTACATTTAAAATCCAGTTTTTACATAAAATTCATTAATTAAACCCTAATTTCATCTTCAAGGGTGACGTCATGCCCTTCTAAGGTGACGTTAGGCCCCTAAGGTGGAATGCTAGGCTTCAATTGCAAATCGTTTGGCCTCCAAAGGCCTTGAATGCTGCCACACGTGCCAACTAGCACACAACTGCCCATCATAAGTGAAAACCCTAACTTTGGATGATGTCAAGGTCATGATGATGATGTCATGTGCTCTCAAGGGTCAACATCCAGGTGGAAAGACAAAACCCCCCTAGGTCTAGGTATTTCTGAGTGTCCCTGGTGCAACGTCCTTATTTCTTCTTGGTGCAAGCCTGTAGTTTCTCTTTCCCCCTGGTGGGGTCACAACATCCATCTGTTGGGCTTTTAGCCCCATGGAGGTCCGATCTGATCATTCCCCCATATGTGTCTGTCCACAGGGAAAAGTCCTGTAGCAACAACAAGTATGCCCTCTAGGGGATCATAAGTCAAAAGGATCATAGCAATGTCAGTGACATCTAATAATCAAATTACCCAAACATGTGCATCAATCCCCCCTTTACCCAGCCAAATTCTCAAAGACGTTATGCAGTTTAACAAGTCAGGTTTGGAGAAGGTATAAGGATGTCCTATTGGGCTAATACTCCTCAAGTTTGGGGTGTTTCCCGGGTGAGAACCAATCTAGGTCATGTATGTGTGTGTGAAGTGGCGTAGGGGGGAAAGTTTGGGTAGAGGGTGCAGTGATAACATGGGAGTGTAGGTCTTGCCTATGGGTGCCTTTGTAGAGGGCGAGCTACACTTTATCATGGATGCCATTTTTTCCTAGCCCATTCAATGCCTTTTGTTCTTAGTCTTATTTCTTTTTTCTTTTGTGCTTCAAGGGAAGATTTGAGGGACATTGTCCTGGCTTGGTGACCAGAGGTGACAACATTACCCAGAAACATTTCATGGAGATGAGAAGGTTGGCTTGTGATGAGACCCCCTTTCTCTTGGTTATGCCACCAAGATCTACTACCCTGGTTTGGTGACCAGAGAGATGGCAATGTCATACTGCTACATGCCCATGGTCCTAATAGGCCGGATCATGATGAGACCTCCCATCCACCAGATAATACCTTGAGAGTTTATTTATCTTACGGGTTCCCTTTTCTTACTGAGAAGCCTTTTATTACTTTCTCGAGAATCCCTGGGCGAAGCATATCAAAGGTTTCATTTTGGCTTTTAACTCTTGCCAGCTACTTTTACCCTTTGGGCCTTTAGCCCCTTCTTCCCACAAGGCAAGGTACAACCCTTCCTAGCGTGGCAAACTCGATGCCCAAAGCAAGGTGGGGGAAGATGAAGAATAATGATGAAAAGTGGTAAGTATGGAGGAAATGGACGATGACCTTTCATAGACCCACCCGGTGGAAACTCATCGTAAAGGGAAATCAACGTGCTAGGGCATTATGTCACCCTCCCAGGTATGAACAAGTTAAACAACATAATTTCCAAGCAAATGTTTTGAAATGAAGGAGAATTCAATGCAACATACTTAAGTGATTTAATAATCAGAGTGACACATACCATGATACCTAGACTCATTACCTCATGGAGCAAGACTTACTGCTACTTCAGGACCAGGATGGTGGGATGGATGCTACTGTTGTTGATAGATGAGCTGCACTGAAGAAACAATTGGCCCTCCAGGGCCATGCTCAAGTCATCCGGTTCTTGGCACTCCATGTCTAGGACCTGTGGGCCTCGAGTCATGATCTCCTTAGTTATCCCCAGGATAGGGGATAGCAGTACCCATTTCGGCTCATATGAGTGATGTTTTGATGTCTTTTTTTTCTTTTGTGGGAACGTATGGGTGGCCAAGAGGGTCGCGGGTCTCTTAAATGGTCACAAAAAATCATTTTTTTTTTTTTTTTCAGTTTTAAATAAATCTAATGTTGTCAACGATTGTGAAACATTGTACAGTACGAATGCCAACGTTTCGTATCCATTTCGGCTCGTACGGGTGACATTTAGGTGTCCTGTTTTTCTTTTGTGGGCCTGTACAAGCATCCAAGAGGGCTGCGGGTCCCTCAAATGGTCACAAACAAATGTTTTTTTTCAATTTTAAATAAATATAATGTTGTCCAATAGCTTTTTACCCATTTTTTTTAAAATTTGAGAAAAGAAACATCTAGAAATATCTAGAAACTCTAACAACCAATTATTTCCTCTAAGAAAACACTTGGTTCACTCATTCCTCACATGCTTTTTAGCAAGAGGAGTTTCCAATAGAAACAACAAACATTTTAGTTGTGGTTTTGAGCATTGGGAGCAAGCTTTGGTGCATTTCTAGCAAGAGGATAATTTTGGGAAGCAAGAAGGAGGGTGTGGGCATTCCTATATTTGGTGAGCATTCATGGCATATTTTTACATATTTTTTTTTTACTATATTTACCATTTTTGCAGTATTCATGCCTTCTACGACATGAACCTTCTGTTGAGGCTCTCCTTGGTTGGATTTCTGAATAGCCATCCTTTTTCTATAGTGCTTCTTCATATGGCCCACCTTGCAACAATAGTGACAAGTGACGGTGTTCAACTTGTTGGTTGCATCTTCACCATTTCCTTGACCTTTGATCTTTCCCATGTGCCTTTTCCCTTGACATTAGTCGCAAAGGCCTGTTTTGAACCCTTTTTCTCATTTCTTCTTCTGAATTGTTTTTTCCATTTGTGCTATTGTAAGAATGTATTACATAGCTCATAAAACCTCAAGTCAAAATTTGTAGGTGTGATGTTTAAGGTCTCAACAAAATGCTTGTAAGCATGTGGCAAGCTTTTCACCATGATTACTACCATGTCCTCCTCTTCCATCTTCTGACCTATGGCATAAAAGTGTTCTTTGATATCCTTATTTTGGGTAAATGCTCATGTTATGATGCACTCTCATCCACTGTGATCGAAGAAAACATATTCTTCAAGAAGAAAACTCTACTCTTATCCAAAGTCTCATGCAATTATTTCAAATGCTTCCAAATCTCTATTGAATTATTCCCTATTTGGACCTCAAGAAAAAATTCATTGGTCACGAATAACTTAAGTGGCATCATTGCTTCTTTGTCTCACTCTTGTTCATTACCCACAACTTCTTGTCAGGTATTGTTACATAGGACAATAGTAGCCAAGCACTTGTACTAAAAAATGGACGATAAATGTTTCTTCCAAGTATTGTATTTCTTTCCAAAGAACCTCTAGTTTCTTTCTAGCATGATGTTGGGTAAAGAGGCCATAAATACAAGTAAAAAATGTAAGAAATTATATTGAAACAAAGAAAACATGTTGAAATATACTTGTTCTTCCCTCCCTCAATTTGCAATTCTAGAGTAAGAACACCTAGATGCAAGCTCTTAATTATCGTAGTAGCCATTTATTGTTGAAAAACATGTAGATTTTTTATAAATCTACCCTCAAAATACACAAATCTGCTCTCAAGGAGTTGAAAAACACATAGATCTTGATTGATTTTCTTTCAAAGAGCTCCAAATCTGTCAGTGTCTATTTGTTTCTAATGAAAAACAATAAATCATCAACCATTTCTTCGAACTCTCCAAATCTCGGCATCAATACTAGCAAGAACAAATTTGATTCTGCTCCAAAATCCTATGAATTGATCTTGGCTTCAAATGATTCGAAACCCTTTTGGCTCTTCATGTGCCACACTCGTGATTGCTCGATTCGTCTCTTCCAACAATAGTCCCTAGGTCTTTGGCACCTAGACTATTGAAGTCGCAAGAGTGGAAACCTTGTCTTTCAAAGGCCAGAGACTCTCGATATAGCTTCAAAATTGTTGAAGTCGCAAGAGTGGAAACCTGGTCTTTCAAAGGATCGAGACTCTTGATAAGGATTTGAGAATGATTGGCTCTAATACCATATAATGATAACACAAACACATAAAGAGAACTAAGATTACATTGATAATGGGAAGTGTTATCGCACGGTTTGTAGGAAGGGTTCATGTAGCTTGAGTCAGGGCCTGAAACCGGCGTAACAGGAGCTTCCCCACCCACTGTCACCTCGATGGGGAGCTATTTCTATTTAGGAGGGCAAGTCCAAGGGAGACGTCCCTAAGGCAATCTAGGTTAAAGAAAGGCTAAAGGGTAAAGGCCAAGTCAAGGAAACCCCTTTCACAGATTGTTGCCCAAGAGGAGATAGTCAAAGAGATAAGACCACTGATGATGCACCTGTTTGCGAGACAAAACAAAGAAAACTAGAATGTGCTT
>ML819085.1:57205-69051 GCA_009831015.1 Picea engelmannii | reverse complement strand
GTGTAAAATCCAAGCAGTTATCTGAAATGAAAGAGATCTAATGCATACATAAGAAGGTTATAATGATCAAATATGACACATACCATGATACCTTGGACCAATTACCTCATGGAGCAAGAACCCTCTCTGATGCAAGCCCAAGCTGGTAGTGATGGAGGCCGGTACTGCTGACAGGACAAAGCTGGCTGAGAAAAAGAAGAAGGGTCCTCCAGGACCATGCTCAGGTCGCTCCTGCTCTCGGTACTCCATGTCTAGGACCATGTGGGCCTCGAGACATGATCTCCTAGTTATCCCTAGATATCGGGGATAACACCACCTATTCAAGATCCAATAAGTTCATGTGAAAGTTGTATTTTGGGCAAGCAACATAGGAAAAGCTTTCCAAAAGAGAAGTCATATAGAGCTTGGGCACCTTTAGAAATTGTGCATACAAATTTATGTGGTTCGATGCAAACACCATCATTAGGGGGGAGCATATATTTTCTAACATTCATTGATGACTATAGTAGAAAAACATGGGTGTATTTCCTCAAACACAAATCTGAAACATTTGACAAGTTTAAGGAATTCAAGGCATTGGTTGAGAAGCAGAGTGGTCTATCCATTAAGATATTAAGATCAGAGAGAGGAGGAGAATACAAGTTAAATGATTTTTTGGAGTATTGCGGGTATCATGGAATAAAGAAGAATTTCACTACAAGCTATACACCTCAACATAATGGTGTTGCAAAATGAAAGAATCATACAATAATGGAGATGGCAAGAAGCATGTTGAAAGGCAAGAATCTATCTAATGAATATTGGGTTGAAGCAGTAGCTTGTGTAGTTTATATATTAAACAGGAGTCCAACAAAGATTGTGAGGGACATGATTCCTCAACCAGCATGGAGTGGTAAGCATCAAAGTGTTTCTCATTTTAAAGTATTTGGTTGCATTGCATATGCACATGTGCCTAAACAAATAAGGAGTAAATTGGATGGTAAAAGTGAAAAATGTATTTTCATTGGTTATGATGAACAATCTAAGGCATATAAGTTATTTAATCCTATAACCAAGAAATTCATTGTAAGTAGAGATGTTGTATTCAAAGAGGAAGAATCATGGGATGGAAATATAGACAAGACAATTACAGGTACAACAATACCATATGAAAAACAAAGAGAAAAAGGTCTAGGAGAACAATCAAATGAGAAAGGAGGAATACCATCAAGAATTCCACAAGAGGAAAACCCACAAAGGGAAGTTGAGCAAGGAGAAACATCAAGTACACAAGTAAGTTATGACTCAAATCCTACACTTAAATCATTAAGATCAAGATTAAGAGGCAAAAAGACTTGAATCTTGCAAGAAATATATGATCAATGAGATAGGATAGATTTGCAATCCAATTTTGTTCTATTTACTCAAGATCCTATATATTTTGAGGATGCAATTAAGGAAGAACATTGGATTAATGCAATGAATGAAGAAATGGAATCTATTAAGAAAAATGATACATGGGATCTAGTTGATTTACCTAAGGAGAAAGAATGCATAGGTGTGAAATGGGTGTATAAAATTAAATATAAGGCTAATGGAGAAGTTGATAAATATAAGGCAAGATTAGTAGCTAAAGGATTTGCACAAGAATATGGAGTTGATTACAATGAAACATTTGCACCCGTAGTGAGACTTGACACAATTAGGATGGTACTAGCTATTGCAGCTCAATACAATTGGAAAGTTTATCAATGGATGTCAAATCAACCTTCTTGAATGGATATTTAGAAGAAGTCTATGTGAAACAACCACCAGGATATGAAGTAAAAGGAAAAGAAGACCAGGTTTACAGGTTAAAAAAGGCACTTTATGGATTGAAGCAAGCACCAAGGGCTTGGTATAGCAAGATAGATTCATACATGATAAAAAAATGAATTCATAAGAAGAACTAGTGAGCCTACAATATACACAAAAGTCAATGAAAAAGGTCAGATCTTGATTGTTTGCCTATATGTTGATGGTTTGATCTATACAGGTAATCTCTCTATTGATATGTTTAAATCAGCAATGAAGAAGGAATTTGAGATGACAGACTTGGGGTTAATGACTATTTTCTTGGCATTGATGTCACACAAAATGATAAAGGCATTTTCATCTGTCAAAGTAAATATGCAAAAGATGTTTTAAAAAGGTTTAGAATGATAAACTGCGGTCCAGTTTCTACACCTGTGGCAGTGGGCACAAAACTAAGTAGAGAACAAAATGAGATGTATTTTGATTCAACCATATTCAGAAAATTGGTTGGAAGTTTGATGTATCTCACTGAAACTAGGCCAGATATAATGTATGGAGTCAGTTTGATTTCTAGATTCATGGACACACCAAAGAATTCACAATGGAAAGCAAGAAAAAGGTTATTAAGATACATTGTAGGGACTATGAATCATGGATACACAGTTGGTTGGATACACTTCAAATAATCTGCAGTTGGTTGGATACACAGATAGTGATTTTGCAGGAAGTATTGATGACAGAAAGAGCACATATGGATATGCATTTCATCTTGGAACAAGAGTTGTGGCATGGGCATCAAAGAAGCAACCAATAGTGACAATCTCATCAGCAAAAGCAGAGTATGTAGCATGTATATCAGCAACATGTCAAGCAGTTTGGATGCGAAGAATTTTGAAGGATCTAATGCACAATCAAGAAGAGCCTACTACAATCTATTGTGACAACAATTCTGCCATTGCACTATCAAAGAATCATGTTTTTCACACGAGGACAAAGCATATTGACACGAGATATCACTTCATTCGAGAACTTGTCAACAATGGACAACTCATCCTACAACATTGCAGATCAAAGGAGAAACTTGCAGACATATTTACAAAGGCTTTAGCACAAGACCAATTTGAGTATTTGAGAGAAGATCTGGGCATTGTAAATATTGATGTAATTAGTAGTAGAAATTAGGGGGGATTGTTGGAAGAATTTAATTTCTACCAACCACTGGCGCTTCCACCGCCTTCTAGACAATTCCATCACCGCCATTCCCACCGACATTCCATCTTCTTCAAGAATTTTCTGGATCTTCGAGATCCTTCCATAACCTCTATAAAAACGAGGTGATGTAACCATTTCATCAATCAAGCAATAAAATCGTTCTGTGTATTTTCTTGTGTTCCTTTGCTTCTTCCCACATCAGGAAAGCATAGGGGATACAAAAGACGTAATGATACACAAACATTGGGATAAAAACAAATTAGGAGCTAGTAAAGTCCAAATAAATTTAACACTGGAAAAAGTCAGAAGATGGAGCTTGAGATGTGGTTATATAATAAAGGTTGGATGGTGCAACATCTTTAAGGAGAGACGGGAAAAAATCTAGCAAGAGCCCTCTTTGTCAATGTCTATAGAGAATACAAGCTTAAATCAGTAGTAACTAAACTAGAATAGGTGTGCCAAGAAAACATTAAACCAAGACTGGTGAAAACACTAAATCCTCTAAAGAGAACAAAGGGCGCGAACAGAACATGACATTATAAATTTTCAAAATCATCATATTTTAAAAGCCTTGTTACCAAGATAATGAAACCTATTGGATGATCGACCGTTTTTGTGGCATTGCAAGATATTGCAGATCTCACTAGTCTAAGGAATTTATTGCAAATTAATTTGCGGACTAGAAATAAGACTCAAAAAAAGAGCAAGGAGTACTAAGTGATTGAAGGACAACAGGATGTTGTTATTAGATTGGAAGTATAGCTCATGACTTCGTACTAAGTTGGGCACCACCTTCCTGATTATGTATTTATAGGGTATGTATGTATACCTCCGTAGACTTTACCAATCAAATCGTTGGGCGATGGAGTTCCCTTGTCCCACAAGCAAGGAAGTATCATACACCAATTTGGTGTGGCTTGGCCGTGACCTTAAAAATAGATTATTATTATTATTATAAGAGATAACGGTAGTAATCCTGAATGAATTGCATTTGCAGGGTGTGGCCTGTTGGACTGTGTTCATATGGTAAATCACTTAAAGACCGTAGCCATAGTTTTTTTTCTGGTAATGGTCCACAAGTGAGCTTGATTTTAATTGTAAATCCCTTGATTGCGGGAAAATAATAATTTTCAAGTTATGACCCATTTGACTGTGTTCAGATAGTAAATCATGTTGAGTCCATTAACCCACAAAGATCTTAATTACCCTGCAAGAAATCAAAGGAAGAATGGCACTTACACAAAATCACATAAAAATCGCACAATAGACACAAGGATTTACGTGGTAAAACCCTCAGGGTGAGGGAAACATCCACGGGACAATGGCAACATTATTCTATTGCTTAATAGGAGATTACAACCACTAGCTCGGAGAGGGCTTGAAGCCCCTTGCTCAATATTTGTCTCTCAGGCACACATATTTAAACAACTTCTCCCACAGTTACAATGAAACTAATTCATTAATTGTACATTCTAACTTAGGTTGCCTTATCTCAACCAAAAGATGAATAATAGGATCGAGATCCACATCCTGTGGGGATTTGTTGTCACCATTTCAACAATCTACACCTTGAAAACAATTTACCTGTTACATTTCCCTTGTCCATTCATCACCTTCTTGCAAGCCAAAGATAGGTGATACTAGTGCTTCCAAAATTGAAGAACCCATTTCACTGTTCTTCCTAGATTTGTCATGTGACCACTGACAACACCAACTGCATGTGAAATGTTTGATCCTCTCATTGCATTCATCAATATTTATACTAGCATACCATACACGAAACATATAACCCTTTTCTTCTTCATCACTCGGACATAAAGCTGAAGAAAGCTTATAATGGAAAGCCAAAGTAGATTTTTACCAGTTTCACATCATTCATACCAAATTTCCTAAGTATCATACCATGTACTCTCGTTGTGATAACCCAAAACTTACCATCAATCCCGTCTCTGTATATTTCTATGCTCAAGATTGTTTTGTTGCTACCAGATCCTTCATCTCGTAAGTCCAAGTCAACTGAGCCAACTCGTTGATTGTAACCATGCTTGTGCTTGCAACAAGCATATCATCAACTACTTAATTACCAATATAGTGAATACCATATTTATTCCCACTTCTTGTAAATATTGGCTCGCCATGAAGGAATCAACATCATGTACTAAATGCCTAGGTACCATTAGGCTATACAATGAATTACTTGAGCTTTGCAAACAACTTTCCTGTCGTGATCTTGAGCACCTTCAGTGCTCCACCTCGAACACTGTGTTCGATACCTTTGCCAAAAACAGACAAAGCTAGCCAAGTGAGTGTGACACCAACTCACCTCTAGGCAACTTTCAATGGAGTCCTAGCTCCACCTTAACATGAACATCCCCTTGACCAAATCCGGCCAAGTAAACGTTCACCGCTCACATCCAAGCCAATTTATAACGGAGTTACAACTAGCCTTTAAGAAGGCTTTATTACATGTGATTATATGGACATAAAACCACTGGCAACTAACATGACCCGTAACCCACCTCTTATAACCTAATTCTACGTCTAGACTTAACCGGTTGAAAAAAAGGGGTACGCAAGCCTAACAAGGTCTTACAGCCAATGCCCAATTACATGGAAATTCAAAAAAAAATTACAACTCCATTAAAATAAATATTCACATGACAACTACCATTACCGTTGTTGCCATTTACCAGCACCTCTCTCGTCCTCGACTGTACCTTCCCATTGCTTGTCCTTTGGAGATGCCATGCTTGCCTTCCATTGCCACCACTACCAACAATATCTTCGTAGCCAACACCATAGGAACCGCCAACCACTTCTTTGGCACCTGCCTCATACCCGTAGCCAACAGTCTAAGGCCCTGCCAACTATTGGCGGTACCTAACTCTGCCAACTATGGAATCGTTGCCAAATCACATGGCACATCTGCAAAATTATGAAGATGAAATGTTTAACCATTTGCTGAGAGAATGCAGCCATACCCATGCCTCTACCTCTCAAATCCATAGCTCCACTTGCAGGCTCTTTAATAGCTCCTCACTGTAGCAATTCAACAGGAACAACGCTGCAATAACACACCAAAATTACAATGCGGCCATCTCATTAACACACTAAGATGAGCATAATAACATCGCTCCTCTAGATCTGGAAAAACACTTTGCCCACGTACCACCTCCCTTGTAAAGCTGCATTTCTTTGTAGATCGTACCAAGGTCTAACCTGCAGATCTACAATCTGCACACGCAAGGCACTTTGTAATATCCCTTCACAATTGCAACACCTAGATCAAACTGGAGGATGTCATTCTCTTCATGAGAAGACTCCGCAGGTGACATTTTCCCTGAAAAGGAAAAACTTAAATCGAATGATCAAGATCCTCAACTGCATCAAGGAGCACAAAGATCAGTGCTTCCAGAAGGCACCCTCGACAGTTGTCGCCCATGCACCTCCTATGTTCCACGGCTGTCACTGTCGTGTTTCTACCGACAACTCCTCTTGACGATCTAGTCCACTAAACTCTTCAACAGGTTCTTGAACACTGTACTTGACAAGAAGTTGGTAAGCCAAATGCCCTTGGTCTCATCCAGCATCTCTGTTGATCCGCCCCCTCATGCACTCGCACAGTGGACACCTCTTCCTCCTCCAGTAGATCCGCCACTTCCCCCTCCACTCCCTGGATGGGAATGGACCAGATTAATGTAGGCAGATAAGGGGGACCGGAGGACGACTGAAAATGCAATGGTGGGAGGCTCGACCCTTTCTCTTCTGCGTGTAGTGTGGATAGATGAGCTCAACCCTTTCTCTTCAACTCACCACTATGAGTCACCCTGGCAGCATTCTCTACGACCTCCACCTGTAAGCGATCTCTCTTGGTCAGTAGTTTTATGGGCATAATTAATCTGCGAACCAGTTTATTCCTGTTTCTTCCATGGTTATCGCTCCACCTGCAGCGAATCCATCCTCCATAGCTTCACACGGCTCCACATAAGTAAACGCTCCTTTCCAGAGAAGAGGTCGACATGCGACTTCTCTCTGTAAATGATCCACTGCATATCCTCTGCAAATTTGCTACAAGTCAGGCGTTCTTCAACCTCAAGAATATAAGGGTCAATGCGTCACTTCTGAATTCACAACCACGATCTGGAAATTCATCTTTTGACCACCTCTTTTGCAAGCGTTTTCAATTATAATCACTTGTCTTCCCAAAAGACTTAATAGCACTTGCTCAAGCTCCTCCCTTACATAGGTTTGCACTCCAAGAAAATGCTCTCACAGAGATCGCCCTCACAACAGCCTCTATAGTAAACAGGGAGCAACCTTGTGATTTCACTTTCAACAACAATAAAAAACTCATGCCTACACACGAGCATTCACAGGACTGTGTGTGTTTTTTGCAACATCAATCACATGAAGTCGATGACCTTTTCCATTCAATCGTGGGCTCTCACTACATAAGAAAACAATGGATTTAAATTCTCAGCATACTGACGCTTCGTTCTCCCATTGATCTCGACATCATCAAGCCGCACCTTAACGCTCTGATACCACTTGTTGAGTCCATTAACCCACAGAGATATTAATTACCCTGCAAGAAATCAAAGGAAGAATGGCACTTAAACACAATCACAAAACAGTCGCACAATAGACACGAGGATTTACGTGGTAAAACCCTCGGGGTGAGGGAAACATCCACGGAACAATGGTAACATTATTCTATTGCTTAACAGGAGATTATAACCAGCAACCCGGAGAGGGCTTGAAGCCCCTTGCTCAATATTTGTCTCTCAAGAACACATATTTAAACAACTTCTCCCATAGTTACAATGAAACTGATTCATTAATTGTACATTCTAACTTACGTTGCCTTATCTCAACCAAAAGCTGAATAATAGGATCGCGATCCACATCCTGTGGGGATTTGTTGTCACCATTTCAACAAATCAGTTAAAGACCGTTGCTAGAATTTTCTTTTTTCTCGTGATGGTCCACAAGTGAGCTTGGTTTTTATTGTAAATACGGTGATTGCATGAAAATAGTAGTTTACAAGCAGATACCGAAAATTGCAATAAAAATAAAAACACTTTTTCTCATCCTGATTTTGAATAACAAAGCGCGAAAAACAGTCAAGGGGCAATTTCATGGAAATGGTTCTTCACAAAAATATTTTTTTTAGATCATGTCTCGAGGCCCATAGGTCCTAGACATGGAGTACCGAGAGCAGGATTGACTTGAGCATGGCCCTGGAGGGCCTACCTTTTCTTCTTCCATCGTCCTTATCTTGTCAGCAACAGCAGCATCCACCACCATCAGTTTGGTCATGTATCAAAAGAGGTTCTTGCTCCATGATATAATTAGTCCAGGTATCATGGTATGTGTCACATTTGATCATTTAAACCTTTTAATGTATGCATATGATTCCTTTTATTTCTAACGACTACTTGGATCTTACATTTTCCCACTTGACCATGTTTGGAGGGATTGACAAGATGCCCTAGCAAGCCTGTGTTTGTAGGTTTTGGTTTGCCACTTGGGTGATTTCTGAAAAGCCATTGTCCGCTTCCATTGTAACACCACTTTTCCATTTTATCTCCTGCTCGCTTATCCCATTCCCCTTGTTCGGGCATTGGGTTGACCTATTTTCAAGACTGCACCTTACCTGGTGGGAAGAAGGGGCTAAAGGCCCAGAAGGTAAAAGCAAGATGGTAAAAGATAAAAGCCTAAGAATAAACCTCGAGATGCTTCACCTGGGAATCCCCGAGAAAGAAATAAAAGGCTTCTCAACAAGAAACAAGAGGGACCCGGAAAAATAATAAAACAAGACCTAATCAGAGGATAGGGGGTCTCATCACGAGCCAACCTATTAGGTCCATGGGTACCTAGCAGTATGATATTGCTACCAGCTGGTTACCATGCCGAGGCAATGACTCTCGGTTGCATGGCCAAGGGAAAGGGGGTCTCATCACAAGCCAACCTTCTCATCTTTGCGAAAGTATTTGTGGGTAATGATGTCAGCTCTAGTCACCATGCCAAGGCAGTGTCCCCTGATTAGCTTTTGAACAAAAAAAGCAAATAAAAGAATAAAAAGAATAAAGGCAAGAATGGGATTGGAAAAAATGCATCCATGACAGGGACAACTCGCCTTCTACAAAGGCACCCACAGGTAACACCTTTGCATCTTTGGCCATCATTGCATCCACATGCTTGGACATCCCCTGACCACACCACCCACTTACATGGCTTGGAAGAGCTCTTACTGGGAACTTTCCTTTTCCTGTGGACAGTAGCCCAATAGGACGCCTTGTCTTTTTCCCCAGACTTATATTGTGGGTTTGTGTAACGTCTTTGAGTTGTCAACTGATGTATTAGGGATTTTATGCATGTGTTTAATACTATTAATGATGAAATGTGATTGACATTTCTATGATCCCTGTGACTGATGAGCCCAAGGAGGGCATAGCCTTTGATGTGCAGGACCATACCCGACGGACAGGTACCATTTGGACCAGTACACATGAGGAGATGATCAATTCAGACCTCCATGGGGTTGAAGAGCCCACCAGATGGATGTTGAGAGCCCACCAGGGGGGCAGAGACAGGACACAGATCGATCAAGAGCTTTGCACCAGAGAAGAAGAGAACGTTTTACCATAGGCACCCTGACACAGCTTGACCTAGGGGAGATGACCCTTTCTTAGTGGAATGTTGGCCTTTGGAGACCTAGGACGTCACCACCTTGACCATGACATCACCCAGCATCATGGACGTTTGGGGCAGGCAGACTAGGCAGTAGTGGCATGTGTGGCAGGTTGGAGAAGCCCAGGGAGGGATAACGTTTTTCTCCAGGACACCCCATCTACCCTAAAAAAGGGCTAACGTCTCCCTTGGAGGGGATTTTACTCTCCTTTCAGCTTGATTTAGGGTTTTAACTTGACAATTTAATGTAAAACAATATGATTTGATATTTTGACCTTGTCGGCCTTTTTACCTGACCTAAATGTAAAATTAGGTCAAGGTTTTGTATAAATGGGAGATTTTTAATCTCATTTTCTCATCACAATTCACTCACGCATAGTGAGGTCTGATTTTTAGCGCCCTATTGGGGTTTTTAGCTGAACTAAGTGATGCGCACTTGTTGAAGGAAGAGATTTTTGGCATTTATGGTGTTTCTCTTGAAGGAAGGTGTTACAACTAGGGTTTGCATGGTTATTTCTTCATGAATTGTAAGTGTTTCTTCTGCAAAAATTCGTATTGAATGGTTGTAGTTTAAATTTCTTGCATATTTCTTATAAATTGATCAAAACCCTAGGTGACAAGCACACAAGTAGGTCCTTGTCTCATGTCCCCTGATAGAGAAACTTTCAGCCATTGAAAGAGAGAAAGAGAGCCTAGCCATAGCTACACTCCTTGTTTCTCTTTCCCCTGTGCTAGCCGTACCTTTTAGAATCCAAGAGGAGGAAGACGTCCCAGACCTAGGTTATCTACACTTAGGGTCATTTTTCCTTTAGGGTTTGATGAAAGAGCCTTGTTGTAGCAACAGTCTCCCTCATTAAGCCTTCTTTGTAATGATCTCAATCCATTATGCAAGGATCATCACGGTTTTGGTGTCTTTTTAATCTTTTTCTGGTTGTGGTATTTCGTCAAACACTTTGTTGAATTACTTGTTTAGATGTGTTTACTTGCTGAATGGCCTCTTGATTTCGGCCTTAGGGTTTACTGATGTGTTTATATGAATGTTTGCAGCAAATAACAAGAAGAGACAACCATGGAACATACCTCAACCATATTCAATATGATAGACAAGCCAAAGCATCTCAAATATGCTTTTATTCATAAGATAGAAGAACCTGCTACAATGGAGATGCCGATCTGGAATGCTCAACAAATGGCCAAGAAGATAGACAATAGAGCTACTACAAAATGCTCCCAACAATACAAAATAAGCCTCCAAAGGTTGGATAAGAGATGAATAATGCCAAGTAGATCTGGGCCAAGTGCCAAACCCCACTGGAAGATGCCACATCCTGTCGGAATGCTGAAGCTCCTCAACAATTCGGCCCTGGTGCTAAAGATGTCCAATCACCTCAAGAAAGATGCCAAACAGTAGATCGGGTGATGGCAAGAACAACCCAGGTGCCCGAATCTCCAAGATCCCTCTCAAACCCAGTAGATCTAAACTCCTCCACTGAATGGTGCGCCCCACTGGATGACTGAAAACCCTAGATAATTCGGCCCTGGTGAAGGAGGCCTCCAAATGCTCTGAAACTCCCCCGGAATATAGATCGGGACACTCCAAGTCACTAAGTGAAGTATCAGGATCAGATCTGAAGTGTAACCCCGCCAAACTGACTAAATCTGAATCTCAGAAACTCCCTCCTCCTCTTCAATTCGTCCCAATGCTCTAGCAAATCATCTATATCATAAAACTCTCTCAGAAAGCACTAGGAATGATGGTGAAGACCCTGCAAGAAGAACCCAGGTGATAAAATCTCCAAAAGCCCTGCCAATCACCTGCAATGAATCTCTCTCCAAGAATGGTGCGCCCCCCTTGCTGGAAACCCCCCAACTGGTGTGCCCTCTCTCTATCTGCACAAGTAACTGATGTGGAATCCTCCTACAACTGAGTAGATTTGGAAATAGAATGGTGTGGGAGTGTATTGCATCTCCGAGACCAAGCTTGGGACAAGTTAGGTGGAATCTTTCACCGCCGAATCATCCTCCAGGGTTTGTTAAGTCAAAACCCTCAAAACCCCCAATGTTGGGCTTACTAGCTAGAAGCCAGATATCAAAAGATAGAAAGACATGAATGAATGAGAAGAGGCCCTTGCCTTTCCTTTATACTTTTGGCTCACCTTGTCCCTCCA
>ML819085.1:21395-50668 GCA_009831015.1 Picea engelmannii | reverse complement strand
AAGTGATACATTTATCATTGTTATTTTGTAAACATTGACTTCGTCAACATTTACTTTTAAATTGCTTATATTGAATATCAGATAGTCACTGATTTATATGAAGTACTAACCAAGATTGCACGTATCAGTTTCCTTGTTGTGTTATCTCAAGCAGGTACTTTTGTTTTCTTTGGTTATACCTTATTATTGGTTGTTTAGCCAGGACTATCTGATTGGCGGTGATCTGTGAAAGGGGAATTTGTTCTTGTCCTTTTATCCTTTTCCCTTTCAAAACCCCAGGTCAACGGGGATGTCTCCCCTGGGCCTAGCCTCCCTAAAAATAAATAACCTACCCATCGTGGTGACATTGGGTGGGATAGGTTCATGTTACGCCAATTTTGTCGTCTACCTTATAGCCTTTACTCCTAGCTACAAACTGTGCGATAACATTTTGGTGCCGTGGTCGGGGAACACTAAGTCAATTCTCCTCAAGACGACACTTTTTGGTAAGCCTTGCCTCAGACGCCTTATTTTACAAGCTTGCCTGGCGACTCCACTAGGGTGTTTCCCCTTTTCTTTGATAGTTTCAAACAAATTATCTGGCGACTCCACTGACCTTTTCTAGGGTGCCACCTTACTCTCAATTCTGTGATATTTCCAAGTTATGGGATCATGGCACACTGGGAACAAATGTATCCAACTATTGATTTCAAAAGTTTTCAAGGATACCCAAATTACTTTCATACAAAATGGTTGAACAACTCCCCAAGATTTTTGGGCCTCCCAACCGCTCACATTGTAAATTTTTTGGACTATATGAGCGAGACACAATTGGGAGGAGAGGATGCTATTATTAAATTGTTCTTACTCACTCTGCCATCCTACTTGCAAAATCATTTTAAGGGTTGTTGCCAAGATAGAGGCATATCATCTTTCATACACCTCATCAGCAGGTTTGTTGAGTTTACCAAACCACGTTTCCAAACGTATGAAGATGCCCTTGATAATCTCACAATAGCCTTGGAAGACGGAGGATTCATTACTGAGATTGTGGCAATTCTCATAAATGCATATCATTTACAACATCAAGAATCCTCTGATGTGAAAGAAGGGATTCATGAAGAACGTTGTCAACCTCTTGAAGAGGAGCAGGATTTTTCCCATGATTCAATAGAATGCAGTGAAGATACAACTAAAAAAGTGAATTATGAAGCACTTGTAGCCGCTCCTCAGTCTGATGAAGCTCTCCAAGATCCTGTCCCTCCTGCACAAGATGAAGAAAATAAGGTAAGTCATTTTCCTTTCCAGTTCTTTGATGATACCTTGTTCTATGACTCAGAGAGTGAAGAGGAAATGGAACCCTTGGACGAGCTTGGTCCTCTATATCTCAAAGCTAAAGATGTAGAGGCAAATATTCCTCTTGATGAAGTTATCCAAACGCTTGAATTTCCTGCACAAGAAGGATTAAACAAGGTTAGTTAATTCCCCTTCCAAAATTTTAATGATTCTTTATCTTATGATGTAGAGAGAAAAGAAGTGTTGGATTTTCTAACCCCTTCATGTTTTGATAAAAATGAGGATTTTGTTGATAACATTGATGAGTTCATACATGTCGGGAAGCGTAAATCGGATGTGATTGGATATGATGGGGATCCCATTTGTGACATTGAAAGTCATCCCCAAAGGTTGCCTTTACATCTACCACATGAAGTTACTAATAATTTTGACATTTGGCAACAAGAACCTGACCTTATTCAAACACCCAAGGATGACTTGATGCTATGCTTTCCTAATGATTTTCGGTCATACCTTGAGGACTTTGATGAGTTCTCCTCTAAGCATTTGGATTTATTGTATGAATATGGCTATCAACCACCGCTATGCTCAAGTTTTGACAGGAGTAAGACCGTTGTTTTCCTAAAGAGAGATTCTCATGACATTTTTCTCCAGCCACCTCTCATTACCTTACCTTGTTGTATCATTAAAGGTGTAGTTAGGAATTATATCTTTTGCATTGAGTTTTCTCTGAAGCAAACCCAAGAATCCAAGGGTTGGTTGAAAAGTACAGATTTCATCCTATCATCTCATTTTTTCAACTTTCCCTTGAGAGTTTGCTAGTCGTCTGCCAGATCTTTGTCGATCCCTTCCCAGGATTCAGAGCGTGAGGACGTCCTAGGTAGTCAGTTTACAAACCTTTTGAGCTAGTATTCTGAACTGTGGACTTTTCATGATTCCTTCCTGAAGTGGATTGAGTGCTTTCCTTAGAAGTTGACTTGGCATGACTTTTTCCCTCCCACCCGCCTTCATGAGCTAGACCTTACAATTTCCATAGATACAATGCATTATCTAACTCATGGTTTTTTTGTGCTTGATTTATCACTATATTGGTGTATGATGAGGCACAAAGGCAGGTATCATGGGACATTGTTGGATTGGCTTCACTGGTTGTTTGACTACACCCAACATTCCAGCGAACAGGTAAGTACAGGTAAGAAGTTTGCTTTCACATTCTTACTTATTGATTGCTTTATTTTATTCTATATATATATGTATGTTGGGATGGCATTACTACCCCAATTTTGTTACAGATGCTTCTTTCGAGATCAAGCAGGTCTGCAGGATATGCTAAAGATGTTGAGGTTCTCATGCGCTCTACGGTGAGCACATGTCCCCAAGTTGGAGCCAGATGCTATCCCCACGTTTTAGGAATAACTAGGAGATCATGTCTCGAGGCCCACAGGTCCTAGACATGGAGTACCAAAAGCAAGATTGACCTGAGCATGGCCCTGGAGGGCCTACCTTTTCTCATTCCATCGTTCTTATCTTGTCAACAGCAACAACATCCATCACCATCGGTTTGGTCCTGTATCAAAAGAGGTTCTTGCTCCATGAGGTAATTAGTCTAGGTATCATGGTATGTGTCACATTTGTTCATTAAAACCTTTAAATGTATGCATCTAATTCCTTTTATTTCTAACGACAACTTGGATCTTACATTTTCCCACTTGACCATGTTTGGGGGAATTGACAAGATGCCCTAGCAAGCCTGTGTTTGTAGGTTTTGGTTTGCCACTTGGGGGATTTCTGAAAAGCCATCGTCTGCTCCCATCATAACACCACTTTTCCATTTTATCTCCCGCTCACTTATCCCATTCCCCTTGTCCGGGCATTGGGTTGACCTATTTTCAGGACTGCACCTTACCTCATGGGAAGAAGGGGCTAAAGGCCCAGAAGGTAAAAGCAAGCTGGTAAAAGATAAAACCTAAGAATAAACCTCAAGATGCTTCGCCCAGGAATCCCCTAGAAAGAAATAAAAGGCTTCTCAATAAGAAACAAGAGGGACCCGGAAAAATAATAAAACAAGACCTAATCAGTGGATAGGGGTCTCATCATGAGCCAGCCTATTAGGTCCATGGGTACCTAGCAGTATGACATTGCCACCAGTTGGTTACCATGCCAGGGCAGTGACTCTTGGTTGCATGGCCAAAGGAAAGGGGGTCTCATCACGAGCCAACCTCCTCATCTTTGCGAAAGTATTTGTGGGTAACGCTGTCAGCTCTGGTCACCATGCCAAGGCAGTGTCCTCTGATTAACTTTTGAACAAAAAAAGCAAATAAAAGAATAAAAAGAATAAAGGCAAGAATGGGCTTGGAAAAAATGCATCCATGAGAAGGACAACTCGCCTTCTACAAAGGAACCCACAGGTAACACCTTTGCATCCTTGGCCATCATTGCACCCACATGCTTTGACATCCCCTGACCACACAACCCACTTACATGGCTTGGAAGAGCTCTTTCTGGGAACTTTCCTTTTCCTGTGGACACTAACCCAATAGGACGCTTTGTCTTTTTCCCCAGACTTGTATTGTAGGCTTGTGTAACGTATTTGAGTTGTCAACTGATGTATTAGGGATTTTATGCATGTGTTTAATAATATTAATGATGAAATGTGATTGACATTGCTATGATCTCTGTGACTGATGAGCCTATGGAGGGCATAACCTTTGATGTGCAGGACCATACCCAACAAAGAGGTACCATTTGGACCGATACACATGGGGAGATGATCAGTTCGGACCTCCATGGGGCTGAAGAGCCCACCAAATGGATGCTGACACCCCATCAGGGGGCAGAGACAGGACACAGATGGATCAGGGGCTTTGCACCGGAGAAGAAGAGAACTTTCTACCAGAGGCACCCCGGCACAACTTGACTTAGGGGGGATGATCCTTTCTTAGTGGAACGTTGACCTTTGGATTCCTAGGACGTCACCACCTTGACCATGACGTCACCCAACATCATGGACGTTTGGGGCAAGAAGACTAGGCAGCAGTGGCACGTGTGGCAGGTTGGATAAGCCCAGGGAGGGCTAACGTTTTGCTCCAGGACGCCCCATCTGCCCTAAAAAAAGGCTAACATCTCCCTTGGAGGGGATTTTACTCTCCTTTCAGCTTGATTTAGGGTTTTAACTTGATAATTTAATGTAAAACAATATGATTTGATATTTTGGCCTTGTCGGGGTTTTTACCTGACCTAAATGTAAAATTAGGTCAAGGTTTTGTATAAATGGGAGATTTTTAATCTCATTTTTTCATCATAATTCACTCACTCATAGTGAAGTCTGATTTTTAGCGCCCTATTGGGGTTTTTGGCTAAACTAATTGATGTGCACTTGTTGAAGGAAGAGATTTTTGGCATTTATGGTGTTTCTCTTGAAGGAAGGTGTTACAACTAGGGTTTGCATGGTTATTTCTTCATGAATTGTAAGTGTTTCTTCTACAAAACTTCTTATTGAATGGTTGTAGTTTAAATTTCTTGCATATTGCTTATAAATTTGTTGAATCAAAACCCTAGGTGACAAGCACACAAGTAGGTCCTTGTCTCATGTCCCCTGATAGAGAAACTTTCAACCATTGAAAGAGAGAAAGAGAGCCTAGCCGTAGCTACACTCCTTGTTTCTCTTTCCCCTGTGCTAGCCGTACCTTTTAGAATCCAAGAGGAGGAAGACGTCCCAGGCCTAGGTTATCTACACTTAGGGTCGTTTTTCCTTTAGGGTTTGATGAAAGAGCCTTGTTGTAGCAACAGTCTCCCTCATTAAGCCTTCTTGTCTTTATTTTGTGCTTCATATGAGCTAGTCGTTTGTCAGGAAGGAGGAGAGAGCACGAGGCCTTGCTTTTGCAACACCGAAGTGAGCCTCTCTCCCCTAGGGTTCTGTTTTTGAGGCCCTTCTTTAGCAGCACCTTCAAACTTTTCCATCTAGTCCTTTTAAATCTCATCTCCTTCAACCTTTGCGTCCTTCACTTATGACCCCATTAAACCCTAAGGCACTGATATGAGAGTCCTCAAACGTTGAAGTGACGTTGATCAAACAAACTCTTAAAACTCTTGAATCTCAAAACCCTAACCTACTAACCCTGAATGCTGACGTCACTCCTTGCTATTATATCCTTGATGCAGCAACGTTTTGTCTATGAGCAATTGAATGGTAGTTGAGGGAACTCATTAGATTAAGTATTGATTGATTACATTGGATGCCATATCATTCTTGTATTTATTGACAAGTGATGCATTTATCATTGCTATTTTGTAAAGATTGACTTCGTCAACATTTACTTTTAAATTGCTTATATTGAATATTAGATAGTCACTGATTTATATGAAGTACTAACCAAGATTGCACGTATCAGTTTCCTTGTTGTGTTGTCTCAAGCAGGTGCTTTTCTTTTCTTTGGTTATACCTTATTATTGGCTGTTTAGTCGGGACTATCTGATTGGCGGTGATCTGTGAAAGGGGAATTTGTCCTTGTCCTTTTATCCTTTGCCCTTTCAAAACCCCAGGTCATCAGGGACGTCTCCCCTAGGCCTAGCCTCCCTAAAAAGAAAGATCCTACCCATCGTGGGATAGGTTCCTGTTACGCCAGTTTGACCTTCTACCTTATAGCCTTTACTCCTAGCTACAAACTGTGCGATAACAGGGCCCTCATGTGCACTTCACCACAGCGTACTACTTCTAAAGGACAACAAACATGATATTATCTCAAAACTCCCACAAAAAATCGAATCAAGCTTACTTCAGACCTAAAATTAATAAACAAAAATTGTGTACTGCAAATGCGCAACCCCTACCAATCCAACCCTCTCATGGCAAACTACACAAGAAATAAACCACAAAAATACAAACAACTATCAACAAAAAAACATACGACTTTTATCCTAGACTAGAGGAGGAGGCTGTTGGGATTTGGTGACAATGAATTACCAAGAGCAGATTTGGATCCTATTATTCTGCATTGTTTACAACCAAATAGACCAAGTTAGAATATGGATAGGGATTGCATTTATTAATCAGTTTCTTGTGTGAATGTATAAATTCATGTAAGCCCGTAGAGGCAAAACGACTGAGTGTGTGAGAGACGGAGTGTGAACTTGCAAATCTGATGTAATCTCCATGATCCGAATAATAAGACAACCGATGCCTATGCTTGGTGGACGTAGCCCAACGTTTGGGTGAACCACGTGAAATCATGTGTTCCTTATCTGTATGATTGTTAATTATCATATGTGATTTGTGTTTCCGCGTTTGCAATTCTAACAAGTGGTATCAGAGCTACTGTGTTGGAGATCCGTGAGGTGAAATCCATGGTACAAGAAGGTGAATTGAGTGAGCAGAGTGAGCATAAAGTCATCAACGCTCCCCAGGAAATGTTAGAGGAGCACTAGCGCATTCACACTTACCAACACTGAAGGAGCTCTAGTGCTCCCCCTTGAACCCTAAGGGAGTGTTGAAATTCAAAGCTAGTGCTCCCTCACCCTTTGAGAAGGAGCGTCGTCTCCTCAAAGAAAATTTCGTGGAGTTTTTTGAAAATTTAAGGTACGTTTTTTATGAAAGTGGAGAGGTATAAATTTTATTAAGTGGTTGACTTTTTTAAGACAATGCACATGGAGAATAAAATATAGTATTTTAAAAGAATACCTTTATGTGAGGTGGATCACGTGGATGATTAGGTATGAAGTGGATATAAAAGGAGAAATATATAGAATTATTATTTTAAACCTTTTGTGGTTATTCTTTAACCTTTTTTTTTTGTTATTAAGGATCCGCATTCTCTTTTATTATTCCTCCACATTTAAAAGGATTTTATAAGCAGTGGGTATTGGGAGATTTTTTGTGCTAATGGCTAAGATGCAGAGTTCGAAGTTTGAAGTTGAAAATTTCAGCGGTAAAAACAACTTTGAGCTTTGGAAGTTTAAGATGCAGGATTTACTAGTGCAACAAGGGTTGCAAAAAGCATTGGTAGGTAGGTTAAAGAAACCAACAGCCATGACAAAATGGGAATGGGAGGATCTGGATGCGAAAGCTCTTAGCACAGTTCGTTTATGTCTAGCGGATGAGGTTCTGTTTAATATCGTAGGATAGGATACAACATCAAGCTTATGGAGCAAGTTGTAAAGTCTATATATGACAAAGTCCTTGACAAGCAAAATCTACTTCAAGAGACAGTTGTACAGTTTGCGGATGAAAGAAGGTACAAAAGTTGTTGACCATTTAAATACCTTCCATACCTTTATAGTTCAATTGACTAGTATGGAAGTTAAATTCGAAGATGAGGATAAGGCTATTACACTATTGTGTTCGTTCCCTGAATCTTGGGATAATCTAGTTACCTCCATTAGCTTTAGCTTAGCAGATGTTTTAGATTATGACTCTGTTGTGGGAGCTTTGTTGGCTGAGGAGATGAGGAGAAAATCTAGTAAAGAAACCTCAACTTCAGAGGAGATGTTGGTCAGAGGTCGAACCACAGAGAAGAATGAGAGAAGTTCTTTTCGATCTAAGTGAAGACACAAAAAGGGTAAAGCAAAATGCTGGCACTGTGGCAAAACAAGACATCTCAAGAAAGATTGCTGGAAGAGAAAGGAATCTAAGGAAAACTCTACTAAGGAAGCAAATTTGGCTATAACAAATTCAGGTATAATAGATCACGTTTTATCCATTTCTAGTAATTTACAATATCAAGAAGAATGGCGGTTAGATTCAGGTGCCTCCCACCACATGTGCTCACATAGAAATTGGTTCATTTCTTACCAATCTGCTGACGAGGGTGTAGTGTTTATAGGAAATGGTATTCCTTGTAAAACTGTTGGGGTTGGCAGTATTAGAATCAAGATGTTCGATTCTATTGTTAGGGAATTAACGGATGTTAGATATGTACCTGATCTTAAATCAAATTTGATTTCATTGGGACTGTTGAATTCTTGTGGATATAAGTATACAGGTCAAGGTACAGGTCAAGGTGGTCCTTCTTCCTTTGTTAGTTTGATCTCTTCATTAATTCCTTGATTTTTCTATCCTTTGGAGCCCTAGTGAGGGTATTGGTATTTGATCAAGCTATAGTTGAACTTGTTGATGGAGATGCTTTCTTTTGGAACCCCTTCTAGCAAATACTTGATCTGCATCGTTTATTTTGATTAGATAGGAGACTAATCTTCCCTTTGGGGTTCTAGTGTTTTAACCCTAATCCATAAATATAAAATAGACCAAATTTGAAGAGGGGAATTCTTCTTGATTCCATAAGCCCTAGTTGGAATAAAGCACTTCTTCTCCCACAACCAACCAAAATGAAAAAAAATCAAAACATTTTTTTTTATTATTTAAAGAAATCTAAGGAAAATCTAAATTTTTTTCCTAATCTTGCATGAAGCTAATTGCTTATTTCAAATTTTAGGCCATATTAATTAAGGTTTGTTCTTAATTTTTTATCTTAAAACCATAAAGAGGCAAATCGACGGAACATTTTTTTGCTTTGAAGGTTAAATTATCTCACTTTGGGTTGATTTTGAGGTTTACTCAAATTTGGAAATTGCATAAAAGAAATAAAAACCAGATTTGTAGGAACCCTAAAGCTAGGTTTATGCTTTAAAAGTTTATCTATGGCTAGTCCTAGCTTCTATTTCATTTACTAGTCCTATCATCTATTTCATTTACTAGAAGATTCTTACATGTTTATCATTCATTTCTAGTGGTGAAATTCATCTCTAAATTGATCTTAATTGCATATATTTTATTTAGAGATTATCTTGATGAGTTGTAGAGATAATGATGAATAACCCTAGGGGGAATTCACCTTTTCATTTCATGTTCCTGCTTATTTCATTGATATATTTGTTGTGAGCTTGATTCTAAATTATTTGGGACATTATTTTGTTTCATATCTTAAACCCTAGATACGATACGGATTGGATTATCTTATAATTTCTCATATATCTTGGTACTTTCTAGGTGAAAAAAATTGGAGGAATCAACTGACAAAACCATTTTAGTGGTAGGTCCCAAATTGGAAAATTGGGGTACGAAACCTTCTTAATCCATTTAAAATAATTAAATGGCATTTTGGGGGGTTACACTATCTGTAGATTTTTCCCACACCCTCAATGTTGATCTACACACCCAAACTTTTCCAACAGTGTGAAAATCACCTCAATTGAAGCTCGTATGCAAATGTTATGCCTCCCATAAGTTTACCTACCTTGTTGACCACCATAGTATGAGTGGATGCCACTTCAACCCCCATTACTCACACATATGGCGCTAGCCTCATCTCGACTTTCAAAAAGATTCTAGAAGGTCCAAACCTTATCACATTGGGGGTTGTGAATGCAAAAAAACTAACCCTAGACAACGATCAAGCTATGTTAAATATCGAGCCACTAGGAGGAGAGGGGATTCCATTCTTTAGCATTGTACTTGTTCCATAGTTGAGCGGAGCACCTAAGAGTGGTATTTTGAGAGCTTAACAAGGGAGGAAAATATTTTGCAGCAGCCATACAAACCACAGTGTCAAAGGCAACTCTAGTGTGAGTGTCTCTTTCTTTGTATTTTCATTTCCATAACTAAAGAAAAGAAAGCAGAACATAAGCCTCACCTTCTCACTGGATTTTATCCCATATTGGATTTCTCAGGATATATATTTTGTTCATTTGTGTGTGGATGGCGTGTTCTTTTGTTCATTCCTTTCATTTTTGTATTTTAGTTGTTTCGTAAATTCAAGCAAACCTAGTAATTAATTATTCTCGAATCTAAGGAAAATTAGTTTGCATAGTCTAAGATTTCAGAATATTATAAGACCTAATGTGATGAACTGTTCTGGTAGAATATGCATGATAGTTTACAGATCATATTGGTATCAGGGCAGTTTTCTTTGGAGTATTTGTGGAAAGTTACAGGATCCAAGGATTGGCTTAAGAATAAAGTCACAAAACTCTAGCGATATAAAATGTATGTGTTCACAACAACCCTTGAGATCCAATAGAAGAGAGATTTGTGAGGCTAGAAGAACAATTCAACTACATCTCTCGTAATATGACCCTCCTCGTGGAAACTCAATCAAACAAGCTCGGATTGTTTAGGGAGGTTGGAGGCTTTAACTTAGTTATCATATCAAAGGGTAAACCGAGAGATAATGAAGACCTAGAAAGTGAGTCGAGGAAAGAGCTCGAGAAAGAGAAGCCAAGTTCCAATACCATCACTCCTTCACAGTCTTTATTTAAAATGGAAGCGAAAGTGGATGTCAATCCATACCAAGGTGAGATAGATGCAGTAAAGTTGAAGAATCATTAATTGCAACAAGTAGTGATCTATTTTATCGTCCACCATATAGAATAATAGAATATTTCATTTGTCAAACTAAAATTAGAGGGCCATGCATTAACCTGGTGCGAAAGTAACATAAAAACACTTAGGGTGGAGGGTGATCTAAGAGTAACTAAGTGGGAGGATTTCAAAACCCTCATTAATTCCTAATTTTCCCCTATTGGGTATGTAGAGGACCAATGGATCCATTGACATTACTTCAGGCAAAGGCAAGTGCTGAGTGTGCAAGAGTACGTAACCAAAGATAAGAAGATGGCTATCATGTTGGGTATCTCTCCCAAGAACCCAAATGTACTCCTCAAGTATTTGGGGGGTCTACACAATCATTTGCGAAGGCAATTGATGATCTTCAAACTCGAGATAGTTGATGAGGCCTGTGTGCAAGAAGAATATTTGAAAAATATAATGCCAAAATAAAAGACATTCAAGTGGTTCCAAGAAGAAAGAGCACCAAGACAGTTCCAAGGAGAGAAAGAACAAATGAAAAGAGAAAGACAACAAGATGACAACCACTACACATCAGTGTAAGAATCCAAGTAACCACTTTAACCATTGCAATATCGATGATCACACTGAAGAAAAGTGTTGGAAAATACATATAGAGATGAACCCTAACAATAGTAAGAAGGATGCCTAGAAGAAGAACCTTCTAGTCACGGATTCAAGTAACCAGGTAGAGCACAACTCAGATATGGATGAGAATACAGTCTGCACTTCAATGCAAAACTAAGTTAATTTGAGTATCCTTCATCACAACGAAGAGAAGGAGATGAAAAAACTCTTCCATATGAAAATCCAGGTCAAGAATACCAAGGTACATGCTCTATTTGATTCCAATTCACATGCCAATCTCATAGTAACCGATATGATCATCAATCTTGGGTTAGAGGTTCATGATCATCCTATCCCATATCCATTGGGGTAGGTAAACAAAGATGCAGAGATCAAGGTCACAAAATAGTGTAAGATCAAATTTGTTGTAATTATAAATTTTATTGATGAAGTGGAGTTATATGTAGTACCCCTTGACATGTGTGCATGTATATGAAGGATGAAATATTCATGAGGAGAGAAAGTACGACAACAATACCCTCTACCCAATTTTTGCTCGACCAATTGTAGTATGCCAAGTACTTCACCAAGTTGGATCTTAAATCGAGATACCACCAGATACGAGTCAAAGAAGAAGACACCTGGGAGACCACATTTAAGACAAGGCAAGGTTTGTATGAATGCTTGGTCGTTCCATTTCATTTCTGTAATCCACCAACTACATTTATGAGACTCATTAATATTCTATTATGCCCATCTTTAGATTCATTTGTTTTAGTGTATTTGGATGATATATTGCTTTATAGCTCTACCTAGGAGGAGCACATGTCACGTCTCATGCAAGTGTTAGAGACTCTGAAAAAGCACCAGATGTTGGCTAACCTCAAGAAATGTGAGTTTTTTCAATAGTCATTGGTGTATTTGGGATATGTGATCGGTGGAGGGGAGATCAAGATAGATCCCGCAAATATGGATGCCATCATAAAATGTCCAGTTACTACTAATGTCATTGAAGTTAGGAGATTTTTTGGGACAACACAATACCTACAGAATCTCATAGCATCCTTTTCAATGGTAGCTACACCACTCCACACCATAACAACTAGAGGTAAGAGTTTCCAATGGGGAAAGAATCAACAGACAACTTTCAACAAGATGAAACCAAATATTAGTCAAGCACAAATTAGCGCATTTCCCAACTTGTATAAGCCTTTCGAAGTGGAGACAAATGCGAGTGGGTATGATATGGGAGCATTTTTTGTGCAAGGAGGCAAGCCAATATGATATCATTATGAAATGTTTCATGCAGTAGTCTTAAACCACCATACCTATGATATGGAACTCTATGTTGTGGTTCAAACTATTAATAAGTGGAAGTAGTATCTCATGGGAAAGTAAACCACTATACACATGGATCACCAGCCAATGCAATAGTTGTAGGCCCGGAGTAACAAACCAAACATTACAACAATTTCAACAATTTCATTGGTCATCAAGTATAAGAATGATGGCACTAATAAGTTGGAAGACATGTTTTCAAGGCCACACAAATCCAAGATTACAACTTTGGGAACTCTTATGCACATGGAGCCTTTTACCCATGATGCATACAAAAAGGCATATGTAGAAGATGAAGACTTTAAAGAGGTGTTTCAAAAACTACAAGGCCAAATTTATGTAGAATAAGTGATGATAAGGTTGACTATCATCTCCAGAATGGGTTGCTCTACAAGCTAGACAAGATTTGTGTTCCTAAAGGTAAAACGTTGTAGTGTATAAAAGAGGCTCACACCTCCAAGGTTGCAGGACATTTTGGTGTTGAGAAGAATGTTGCTAACTTACAATGCTATGTGTATTGGCCTAGAATGCAAGAAGATGTAGTTCGATATATTAGAGGATGATTAGTAGTAGGAAGAAATTTTCATACCATCCCTTACCTATACCCACTCGACCTTGGGAAAACATTTCCATGGATTTTGTTGGTGGTTTTTCAACAACTAGGAAGAGACATGATTATATGTTTGTGGTAGTTGATAGTTTCAACAAGATGTGCAATATTATTCCTTGTAAAAAAAACCATTAGAATACAAGAAGTAGAAAACATATTCTTTGAACAGGTCTGGGTGCACTTTGGGATATCAAAGAGCATCATTTCAGACAAGGATACCGAATGTATCAATGTCGTTTGGACTACACTTTGGGAGAAGATGGACACGAAATTGAAAAGTTGTTCCATCAAAAGGATTGTATTATGTATCATGTTGATCCAAAAGTGTGACCATGTATCTTATGTATTGTTACTAGAGAATTCTTATTGATCTATGTAAAGTGTTATTTTTCATCTAGGTGGTTTCTCTAGACCATTATGGTTTGTCATGACCCATCCTCTTAGTCCCAATTTAAAGATAGTTCCTACCCTTATGACTCGTACTAACCATCTATTAGAGGTAATTTGTGGACGAGGAGGGTGCGCAGGGTCTTGTAGTGGGTCTATTAGGAAACGACTTAGGGAACCCATAGGTTTTTTCACTTTACCATTATGTAAAAGTTGTGCTATGTATTGTCTAAGTTATCATACCTAGAAAGAACACTTCCTTTTCGGCCTAAGCATGGATCTACTTATGTATTATCACACTTTAGACTAGGTGATTGTCTACCTAGCACTTTTGGGTCTTAAGACTTGTATTTGGTTCTTGGGATCGTGTAAAACCACCTCATGAGGGATCTCTACATATTTTTATGCACTGAGAGCTCAAAGGGATCCTCTCTCCAACGCCTTGAGCCTTATTAGATGATTTTTCATGCACATGGGATTGTCACATCATGCTACATAATCTTTCATGGGGCACTCCATATTATCTCGCATATTTGGAGGCATGTTTCACACTTCTTGAGGAGCCATCCACCTTGGAGATCATATTATTGGAGGATTGTTGGAGCTTTTCCTTAGTATGTGTGGGTTGTTTTGACCTTCCTAGGCTTAAGGGAGGTAGTTAGCATGGACTTATTACACATTAGAGGACTCACACATAACCATATGATGATGTTTTTGGATGCGTCTTCCCCTTTGGGAGCCCCCACAGGCCACATGTGTGACCTAGATATTTCTCTCTCCTAGTAGTTTGCTCATTTCTTGGATCGATCTAGCTTTGAGGAGGTGGTTGTGGTGGTTACCTTGTACTACATAGGAATATTGGCCCTCATTTGACCCTCTTATTCCCACTTTTTGGATGGGACATCCTCTCTTAAGAGATTCGTGTACATGAGGTATACCTACCTCTTTAGTTCATGTATTTTTTTACCTTTTCCTCTTATCTAGTTGGAGGATAAGCCTTTTTAATGATCTCCTAGGTTAGATCTATGGAGAAAAATATTTTTTTTAATAAGAGGGTTGTTGAGTATCCTCTCTATATAAGATGCCCCCACAAATTTTCTTGATTGTTGATTCACATATTTGAGAAAACTTTGTTGAATATCTATTTAGGCAAATTGGAATTATTTGAGGTCTTCCCCCTTGGCTCTTGTTTTGTGTTTTCAATATTGGTTGTGGATTTCAAGTCTCCAACATAGGCAAAATTAGCAAATCAATCCATTTTAAGGGTAAATTATACCACTTGGAAGGAGCATTACAATTGAGGTAACTCCTCCCCATTACTCCTTTGTTAATTTCATAGTTTTTTATTAGTTCCTCTCTTTATATATCCTCTATGAATTATAACAAGGTAATTATTTTCAATAACTAGATTAAAGTTGATTTTGCTAGTTTAAGGTTGATCCATCTTAAACCCCTTCCTTATAGAGTCTTGGTTTCCATTTTCATCTAGATTAGAGAAGAGGCTATTGAGTTTTTCATAGCATTGCCTCTTTCTCTAATCCATTAAGAAAATAGGTCATTTAGAAGAATATTCTTCTTCACCCCAATAACACTGAGATTAGGCGAGTGAGTCTCCTCCCATCGGCCATCAAAATTATTTCAATTCTAAAGCATATTTATTGAAAATTATTACATTAAATTCACCTTCACGTCTAAGTGCTTGTAATTTAAGAATATTTACATGAAGATTTTGAGCAATTTTATTTACTTTTGTTAATATGAAATTTAACTTAGATTAATAAAAATCATATTTACATAAAATCTTAAAAATCATATTTACAAAAGATCTTAATTTAAACTTAATTTTTGCAAGTTAAAATTGATTCTTCCAATTTTATTGTAAGTTCTAATTACAATTTTACCTTAAGTTGTCATTTTAATGGCTTCTTAAGTTGTCATTTTAATGGCTTCTTCTTTCACTTTTCACTTGAGGAATATACTTGATTAATTCAAGAAAATCCAAAGTTAAAATAAGCATAAGTTGGATTTACCACTTTCTTCGAGTCCAACTTCATTACATAAATAATAAAACAGTCCAACTTCATTACATAAATAATATTGTTTTATTGCAAGTTCTAATTATTATTTTACCTTAAGTTGTCATTTAATTGTTTTTCTTTCATTTAAGGAATATTCTTGATTGCTTTAAGTAAATCAAAGTAAATGAAAGGTTAAAATCTCATAAGCATAAGTTGGATTTATCACTTTCTTAAGTCTATCTTCATTTGATCAATAATATCACACATTAGACTTGTTTTAATGATATTAGAAGGAAGTGTTTTATTGATTATTTTTCAATTCCTAATTGTGATCCAACTCTAACTCGTTATTTTGAGTGAATATCTTATCTTTGTGTTGATTTTATTTTATTGTACATATGAAATCCACATCTTAATTCAACAAAATCATGCAAATTGATTAAATTTTCTTTAATGATATTAGGAGGAAGTGTTTTATTGATTATTTTTCAATTCCTGTAATCTAACTCTAACTCTTTATTTTAAGCACATATCTTATCTTTGTGTTGATTTTACTTTATTTTATATATAGAAATCCACATCTTAATTCAATAAAATCAAATTGACAAGTCAAGTCACACTTTGGACTTGTCTTTATTTAGACACAAATTAAACTCATCATTACCTTCAAGTTTGCATGTCTCATGGTTTATCTTTCACTTGAAGTTATCTTTAAAGCATAATTTGGGAACATTTTTTGTGACTTATTTCTTTATCAAATTCTTGTTAAACCTAAGTGTATACATCCAAACATTTATCATTTAAATGGGTTGTTAGTTGGTATCTTGAAAATATTAAATTTTTCTAAGTCTTGCTAAACCTAAGTGTATATATCCAGACATTTATCATTTACTTGGGCAGTTAGTTGGTATCTTGAAAATATTAAATTTCTTTAGCATATAATTAAACAGATTTGCAATTCATCTCTTTAAGCCTATAGATTGAGCATGTATTTTTCACCACGAAGACTCAAATCTAGAAACTTGCCTTTAACAAACATAATAAACTAGATTTTGAGTTTAATCCACTAAGTTCTTAATTCTTTTAGCATATAAGTTCTTAATTCTTTTAGCATATAAGTGGATTGTTATGATACATGCTTACATCACTAAGTATTAATCAATTTAAAGAATTATATCACTAAGTAATTGGATCATTTATGTTTTATGTGTTATATCACAGTGGGATTCATTTATTTCATTGTTAAAGCGAGTTTTTGAATCTTTTAGTTTAATCATATTAAGAATTTACTTAGTCTCTCCTTATAATCAATTGTGTATCCAAGGTATACCCCCCTTCACCTCTTGAGAGATGACGAAAAGTGTAGAGTAAATTGTATTGAGGTGATAGTGATATAATTCCTAATCGTTACCCAAAGGTTACATCCATGGATTATTCTTTTCCACTTAGACACAAGTTTAGGTGGAAACACGCCTTACTTGGCCCTGTGCTTGACTTCTTTGCACATGTGTCAATGACTCATACACCTACATTTATGTGTAATTTCTCTTACTAACTCTAAATGGGATTGCACCTACTTTGTTATCCATAAACACTAGGTCTCTAGCCCATCCATCTCACCAACATGAATCCTCTAGCACAGAGAGTTGAGGAAGCTTAAGCCACCCTCCTTTGATGGTGAAAGAGAAAGGGAAGATGATGTCGAATCATGGTTTCTTGGACTCGGGAGATATTTTCAGTTGCATAACTATTATGTTGAAATTAGTTCAGAAAATCACTATATCATACCCAAATTTCAGCCTCCAATTAAGTCTTAACAACCAAGCATTAAAATCTTTACTAGCTGCACTTAATGAGCAGAAACACTAAATAATACAATTTTGAAACTAAATCTGCAGCGGAATCACATACTAATAGTGGACAAAATATCCATAATGCACTATGAAAAATCTGGGTAAAACCCCAAGAAGAATAACACAGAAAATGACAGAATTGAGGAGAATGTTTCTTATTCAACTTTAGGGAAATTTCTGAGTATAACAATAGCTTTAAATCAGCATTTACATCTGTACTTTCACTCTTTCTGAATAGAAAACAACAGAAATATCTATTGTAATACAATCTGAAATCATAAACAGACTTCCAAGACAACTTGTATGAACTGTACAGTCACTAACAATAGATACAATCTTGATTTTCGTGCCCAAAAATTACATACAGATCCGTACCTCATTGTACGGACTTATTATCAGCAGAGAAAACTCCTAGAAAATCATGCCAATACACAACAGATATTTTTGAGTTAGTTGGAGATGCAAGGTAAGCAAAATATGTTGTACGACCTCCTCCAATCCCTACTGTATAACCTCCACTGATGCTGATGCTGTCTAGGAATGCGTGCCAATCCTCCTAGGGATGTGTGCCTCCTCCTGGCTACTGAAACCCTTTCCCTCCAAGCTAAGAAACCTCCTTGGGATGCATGCCCCTTCAAATTCCCTCAAGTTCTCCTCAACAAGTGCGCCCTCATCTCCTAATGAGCTGCCTTTTATCAATTTCGAATTGTAACTCCTCTAATCCTTGATCTCTCTCAAGTGACTCTTCACTTACCCTTGAGATCAACGGTCACAATTTAATCATTCGTTGAGGTTACTTTAGTTAATAAAGTGACCCATAACATCATAAAGTCACTTTTACATTTCGAAATTAAAACACTCAACTTTATTAAATCACTTTATAAAGTCACTTTATAATTATAAAGTTACTAGGAGAAAATTTTCCTGGTCACTTCTGCATGCTGGGCGCTGCCAATGCATAAGTACCTCCAAGCTACCAAATCTCAACACTCCCTCTTAGCGAGAGAGGTACTTCTGGTAACACCACCAGAATCTGTCCACATCTCATTAGCTGCTATACCTGCTCCCTCTGTACTAGAAGTCTTGGCTCCCTCTGAACATGAAGCCACTACTCCTACTGCACTGGAAGCCTCTGTTGCTACCTCCGTTGTACCACGAACTGAAGACATGCTCCTAGGAGACTGCACACTCTCCTAAGCATCCATCTGTGTCGATTCATGCCTGTTGAGTCCTTTGAGAGTCTTGGAAGAAGACCGAGTCCCATGGATAAACTCTCTCTTCTGTGCTACCTGCCAACTCTCTGACACAGAATCTGAGTCCAAAAATCCACTAGACCCCAACACAGGTCTACCCAACAACCAATACAAGCCCTCATACTTGACACCAAGCATCACTGTTGTGTCAGCAGCTGCTCCCACAGGATATAAAAACACATGTCCACCGTGGAAAACAACTCTAAATCCATTCTCATCCAAAGCTGACACTGAGACAAAATTAACTGTCAACTATGGAATATATAACACCTCGCCAACCTCCAGAAGACCTCCTGACTCTAGTTGGAATCTCACCCTTCCAACCCCTTTACTGCAAGTTGTGGGCCGACTCCACAATTCACTCTACACTCTGAGTCTATCTCTGTAAGATCGAGGAAAACTGACCTCAACTCGGTCATGTGCCGAGAGGCACCATTGTCCACAAACCACGACTCAATGTCCTCGAACACTAGGCATCCACTGCCCACGGGACCAACCATGAGAGAGAATTCCTTCTCAAATTTCTCAGCAAAATCTGCAACCTGAGTTGATGCTCCCACCTCTAGTTCTGGTTTCTTCTTCTTCTTGTTCGGACATTGACTATCATAGTGGCCAGTCTTGTGACATGCAAATCATTTCACCTTGCTCATGTCCTTCTTCTTCTCATTTCCCTTTGCCACAGGAGCAACGTTCTTGTTGTCTGCACCATCCAATAACTTTTCCTGAAACCCCTCCCGGATCTCCTCCTGTGTAAAATCATCCCACAATCTACTCCAATCAGGGAGCTTCTCTCTCCCCACCACACACTTGACGAAAACCTCCCACTCTTTGGTGAAGCCTTCGAGGGCTATCCGCACCAACTCTGAGTCAGGAATGACTTCTCCAACAACTGCCAACTTGTCCTTCACCTGTGCAACCCGAGTGAGGTAGGTGGCCACACTCTCTCCTTTGACCATCCTAGCTCCATGGAGCTTGTCCCGGAGAGCCATTTTCTGGTTCTCATTCTTAGCCTCGTACAAGCCTTTCAGTGGAACCCACATTTCATTGGTTTTCTTCTTCTCAGCCAAGTGTGGAATAAGGTGGTCTTTAACCCCATCCAAGATTATTCTTTGAAACTTAGCTTCATTCACCTCATGAGCATCAAGAGTTGTGGGATCTGTAGGTACAGGTACAACGATGTTCACAAACGACCACAATTTGTTCTCCTTGAGAACACTGTTGATTCTAACCTTCCACTGGAGGTAGTTGGAAACCCCCTCCAATCTATCTTCAAACCTAATGTTGGAAGTCATCTTTGTCCTCCTGACAAAGAACCTTTTTCTGTCTTCTTCAAGCAAATGTACCAACAAATCACTTGCTGTCCCAAGTGCCAAAATTCTGCCCACTGAACTTCAGAGCACCTGCTTTGATACCATGTTGAAATTAGTTCAAAAAATCACTATATCATACCCAGTTTTCAACCTCCAATTAAGTCTTAACAGCCAAACATTAAAACCTTTACTAGTTGCACTTAATGGGTAGAAACACTAAATAATACAGTTCTGAAACTAAATCTGCAACAGAATCATATACTAACAGTGGACAAAATATCCATAATGCACCATGAAAAATCTAGGTAAAACCCCAAGAAGAATAACACAGAAAATGACAGAATTGAGGAGAATGTTTCTTATTCATCTTTAGGGAAATCTCCGAGTTTAACAATAGCTTTAAATCAGCATTTACATATGTACTTTCACTCTTTCTGAATAGAAAACAACACAAATATCCATTGTAATACAGTCTAAAATCATAAACAAACTTCCAAGACAACCTGTACGAGCTGTACAATCACTAACAACAGATACAATCTTGATTTTTGTGCCCAGAAATTACGTATAGATCCGTACCTCACTGTACATACTTATTATCAGCAGAGAAAACTCCTAGAAACTCGTGCCAATACACAACAGATATTTCTAAGTTAGCTGGAGTTGCAAGGCAAGCAAAATATGATGTACGACCTCCTCTAATCCCTACTATATGGCCTCCAATGATGTTGATGTTGTCTAGGAATGTGTGCCAATCCTCCTAGGGATGCGTGCCTCCTCCTGGTTGTTGAAACCTTTCCCTCCAAGCTAAGAAACCTCATTGGGATGCCTTTCCCTTCAACTTCCCTCAAGTTCTCCTCAACAAGTGCGCCCTCATCTCCTAATGAGCTGCCTTTTATCAATTTTGAATTGTAACTCCTCTAATCCTTGACCTCCCTCAAGTGACTCTTCACATACCCTTGAGATCAACGGTCACGATTTAATCATTCGTTGAGGTCACTTTAGTTAATAAATGACCCATAACATCATAAAGTCACTTTTACATTTCGAAATTAAAAGACTCAACTTTATAAAATCACTTTATAATTATAAAGTCACTAGGAGAAAATTTGCTTGGTCACTTCCCCATGCTAAGCATTGCCAATGAAAAAGTACCTCCAAGCTACCAGATCTCAATATATTCTTCAAACTTAGAAGCCAGGATTGCCACCTACCATTTACACGGGAAAGCTACAATGTGGTGAGATCAACTGCAGGGAGTTGAACATATTAATGAGAGTAGGATCACTTGGAAATAGTTCAATAAGTACTTCCAGAAGGAGTACCTCTCAGAGCATTTCTACGACAAGAAAATGCAGGAGTTCTTTGAACTCGGGCTGGGAAGCATGACTATGGCAGAATATGAGAAGAAATTCTTGGGATGGTTAAAATATGTTGGGTTTATAAACGATGAAAAGGTAAAGATGCAGAGATTTTTGAGTGGACTGCCAACCTTTTATAAAGAAAAGATTAGGTACGATGATCCCAAGACCTTGATTGAAGCCATCATGAAGGATAAATACATGTATGAGCAAGGACAGGGAAGAGAATCCCTACAGAAATATTGGAAGGATAAGAGGAAGGAGAATTCTGATCAGAGGAGGAAAGGATTCAAACCTCCCTTCAATAGGAATGAGCCCAATAGAAGTCATCAAGATCAGTATGCTAAGGGTGAATCCAAGAAAGAATACCCCTTGGGAAAAAGAGGAAGTCCACCAATCCAATGTTGGGAATGCAAAGAAGATCACCTATACAAGGATTGCCCACACATAAAGGACAGAGTGAAGACTGTGCACAACATCCAAGAGGATACAACAATCGAAGATATAGGAAAAATCTATGCAGCTTTAGATGATCGACAAACAGAGTACCAATCCAATATGACCGAGGTAGAAAGTAAGATCATAAATAAGCCTGTTGCTATTTTAATTTATCCAAGAGCAAGTCATTGTTACATTGATTCTAAAGTAGTGGATAGATTACATTTGCAGAAAAGTAAGCTTGGAAAATCAAGTTTGGTTCAGCTAGCCACTGGAACCAAAAGGAGAATCCATGATATGGTCAAAGGATGTTCCATAAGTCTTAATGGTGTGAATACAAATGCTGATCTAAATATCATACCATTGGGGTCTTATGATATTCTAATTGGAATGGATTGGTTGGAAAAGCATCATGCTGTCCTAGATTGTCATAGCAAGACATTTACATGTCTTGTTGGAAATGGAAAATAGAGCACTGTGAAAGGAGTTCCAAGACCCATCTCTATAATGGAGATTTCAGCCTTATAGCTAAAAAGATGTTTTAGGAAAGGATGTCAATTGTATGCAACTCATGTGGAAGAGCCAGAAAATACAAAAGAGCCAAGCCTTGAAGATTTCTCGATACTACAGAAATTTGAAGATGTATTCCAAGAAATACTAGGGTTTCCACCAAGAAGGGAGATGGTTTTCTCAATTGATTTAGTGCCAGGAGCTGCCCCAATGTCAAAAACACCTTACAGAATGAGCACACCAAAGTTAAAAGAATTACAAATGCAATTGGAGGAATTGTTGAAGAAATGGTACATATGTCCAAGTGTTTCTCCTTGGGGAGCACCAATACTTTTTGTCAAAAAGAAGGATGGAACCTTGAGGCTGTGTATTGACTTTCGACAACTGAATAAGTATACTATAAAGAACAAGTATCCTCTACCCATAATTGATGACCTCTTTGATCAGCTAAGAGGAGCAAGGATATTTTCAAAGATTGACCTAAGGTCAACATACCATCAGGTAAGAATCAAGGAAGAAGACATTTATAAGACAACCTTTAGGACCCGGTATGGGCATTATGAATTTATAGCGGTGCCATTTGCACTGACCAATGCACCAGTTGCCTTTATGTGCTTAATGAATGGCATATTCAAAAATTATTTGGATAAGTTTGTCATAGTGTTCTTGGATGACATACTTATCTATTCTAAGTCTGAAGAGTAGCATGAACATCACTTAAGACTGGTGTTGCAAGTGCTGAGAGAACATCAGTTGTATGCCAAGCTCAGTAAGTGTTTTTTTTATCAAAAGAAAATCCATTACTTGGGACACATTATTTCAGAGTAGGGCATAGCAGTAGATCCAGAGAAGATTGAAGCCATTAGAGGATGGCCAATGCCCATAAATGTGTCAGAAGTTAGATCTTTTATGGGATTAGCTAGTTACTACAGAAGGTTCATAGTAGGGTTCTCTAAGATTGTTCATCCCATCACTTCTTTGCAAAATAAGGGAACTTAATTTGAATGGACACCTAAGTGTGAAGAGAATTTTAATC
The DNA here is from genome assembly GCA_009831015.1 of Picea engelmannii. Classification (NCBI taxonomy): domain Eukaryota; kingdom Viridiplantae; phylum Streptophyta; class Pinopsida; order Pinales; family Pinaceae; genus Picea; species Picea engelmannii. The sequence goes on along the minus strand of ML819085.1, from coordinate 27,375 downwards.
TATTGAAGGAATTACTTACTAGTGCACATGTGTTAAAGATTTTTGACCCGCATGAAAGTTTTGTGGTATGTACAGATGCATGTAAGGAAGGACTTGGGGGAGTCCTCACGCAAAATGGACATGTCATTGGTTATGAGTCTAGAAAGATTAAGGAACATGAGAGGAACTATTCCACGCATGACTTGGAGCTTGCTTCCATTGTCCATGCCTTGAGGATGTGGAGGCATTATCTCATGTGGAAGAGATTTGAATTAAGGACAGACCACATTAGCCTGAAGTATCTTTTTGAACAACCAACCTTGAATGTCAGGCAAACAAGATGGCTGGAATTTTCAAGTGAATATGACCTCGATATCAAGCATAACAAAGGAAAAGAGAATAAAATTGTCGATACACTTAGTAGAAGAGTGCATCTCATGTATGCTACTGCTGTCAGTATGCATCAGTCAAACTTGAAGAGAAGAATTTTAGATGGTCTTGCTAAAGATCAACATTACCTACAGGTAAAGGAAAGCTTACAACAAGGAGATGTACAGCAGAAAATAAAGGAGTATGAGATAAAGGAAGATGGATTACTCATGCATAAGAATAGAATCTATGTTCCTAGTTCCGGAGAACTAAGGAATCCGGTATTGAAGGAAATGCATGATGTTCCTTATGCTGGACATCCCGGTTACCAAAAAACAATTACAACAGTAAGAAGCCGGTTCTTTTGGACGGGAATAAAAAAGGATGTTGTTGATTACATCGCTCTATGTATGGAATGTCAGAAAGTGAAAACTGAACATAAGCATCCAGCAGGGTTGCTACAACCTTTACCCACTCCAGAGAAGAAATGGGAATTGATCACAATGGAATTGATCACAGGATTACCCAGAACGAATAAGCAACATGATTCGATCATGGTGATGGTTGACAAATTAACAAAGGCTGCTCATTTTGTTCCTATAAAGACAACACATACAACAGCTAATATTGCATAAATTTACATGAAAGAGATTGCTAGGTTGCATGGGATACCTAGGACAATTGTCTCAGATAGAGATACAAATTTTACCTCCAATTTCTGGAGGGGATTGTTTAAAGGATTTTGTACAAATCTAAACTTTAGCACATCATACCATCCTCAGACACATGGGAAAATAGAGAGGGTCAACCGAATAATTGAAGACATGTTGAGAATGTATGTGATGGATAAGTCATCTAAGTGGGAAGATTACTTACACTTGGTTGAGTTTGCATATAATAATGGGTATCAAGCTTTTCTGAGAACGAGCCCATTTGAAGCCTTGTATGGTAGAAAATGCAATACTCTAGTGAGTTAGGACAACCTAACAGACAGAGTGGTACTTGGGCCAGAGTTGTTCAAGGATATGGAAGACCAGATGGTTAAGATCAAGCAAAATTTAAAGACAACTCATGATAGAAAGTTTATGCAGACAAGAACAGGACATCTAGAGAATTTAAAGTAGGGGAGCATGTGCTTCTGAAAGTGAAGCCCAAGAAAAGTTCTTTGAAATTGGGTAGTTGTACAAAGATGGCAACCAGATTCTGTGGTCCATTTGAAAAATTGGACAGAATAGGGCCAGTTGCATACATGCTTGCATTGTCTGCTTCCATGAATGTGCATAATGTGTTTCATGTTTCTTTACTAAAGAAATATGTACATGATCCTAACCATGTTATTGATTGACATCTAATTCAGGTAGAGATAGAGGGAGACTTTCAGGTTCAACCAATGCGGGTATTGGATAGAAAAGTCAAAATGCTCTGGAATCGAGTTATAGAGATGGTAAAAGTTCAGTGGACCTGCTATGGTCCTGACGATGCTACATGGGAGCATGAAGATGCCATGCAGGTAGAGTACCCACAACGTTTTGAATAAATTTTGAGATTTTGATCTCTATTTTGTATATGCATTGAGGACAGTGCCAAAATAAGGGGGAGGGGATGTAACACCCCGGGTTTTGAACCCCCATTTTAAATAATGTATTGTTACATTGTTGAGAGGCCAAAGTGCCCAATCAATTGTTAAGAGGCCAGTGTGCCTAAGAAATGTAATGTTTTGATCATTATTAGTAATACATACATCGTTGGCTACTAGACAAACAAGGACTAGAGTTATAGGGGGCTATGATGCCACAAGAGAGGGGGCTTGAGGGGATAAATGTTTATTTTCTATTTTAATTACCCTTTTGTCTAAGGGAGTGGATCAGTTACGTGAGCTTCTTGGGGAAGGCCAAGAGGTTCTTGATTCCCCACGAAATACTGAAACCCGCCCTTGGTCTGTAGTTGGGGGGTGGGTTGATTGCTCGTTCACTCATTTGCTCATTCGCTTATTCGCTCGTCCATTTGCTCACTGGTTCATTCGATCACTCATTGTACTCATTCGTTCATTCATTCCATCCCTACCTATCACTCATTCATCCATCTTCATCCACGTCTTGGCTTGGGAAAGGGATCTAAACTGCCAAAGATTAGCCATGGTATTGTTGGTTGTAGTGGTCGTTAGTGTGATCTAGCCATGACTTGAGGCCTGCATGTCTGAGATGTGTTGGTCTGTGTCCAACGTTGTTCACAACTGCAAGTCCTAAGATTTACAGCATTGAGATTCTGGACCAGTTGCACTGGAGCCCAAAATAAGGAGAAGGATTGCCTGAGGGACTGCATGGCAGAGAAGGGTGGAGGTTCGTTCTCTTGGGTGGTGCAAGCTGGGTAAAAGAGAGTTGGGTACTTGGATTACTGTGAGTGCTGGGAAAGCATGTGAGAGCTTGATTGCTAACTAGTTTGGGAAGCCAAGTAACACTATGGAACTGTCCTTGTGGATTCATATCCCTGGCTCGGGGGTGACACTGTTGTTGAGATTTCGAGCAGTAGTGTCTACAATTGGGTGGCACGTCCTTGGTCTACAGCCAGTTGGTGTCATCTTTTATAAAGATAAGTGCTCTCTGTTATGGTATCATTTACCTATATATGAATGTATTTTTTTGTGTATTTAATTATCGTTTAATTGAATCTTTAGAATATGCATGCTTGTTGGTTATTGTTGTGCATGTCATTGAATCCTTTTCTTTTATGCATCCTTATTAATTTATAAGGGTATCGGTACAAGAGAGAAGTCCAAGGGTGGTCTTGAAGGTGGCGTACCCCGGCCTGTGGGTGGCTGGGTATGTTACACCTAAGGGCAAGGGGGACTTGGTTTGATTGATTTTTCCACTCAATGGAGCATTATTGCGACCAAGTGGATCATGTGTTGTCTTGAGGGATCACTTCCTTAGCAGACCTTGTTTTTTGTGTCTTGTTGGTTTCCCAGTAGGGCTTAGTTCTAGTTACTTGAGCAAATTTTGAGAGCTCATGTAGGGGCCAAGAATGGTGGAAATCAAAGGTTTTCCCTTGGTGCCATGGGAAGTTTTCTCCATGCCCAAGGACAAGGGGGGCTTGGTTTGTTTAATGTTTCAACTCAAGGAGCATTCTTGCAGCCAAATGAGTAGTGCATTGTCTTAAGGGCTCAACTCCGTAACAGATCTTGCTTTAGAATCTGGTGCTTTCGACACAACTTTCAAGTTCACTTTGGGGGGGTTTCGAACATTGCGATATCATCTCGTCTCCTGATCTCTTTCAATGTCTATCTCCCTCATCTTTCGAAGCATCTGTGTTGCCTAGAAGGTTGTTGATGGTTTGGTTTGTTGGTATTCATAGGGCACCAAGGATAGTTGGGATGTAGCTTTCCATACCATTTGAAGTTGGAGGGTTTGAGATTCATGTGTGGCAAAGCTACTGCATTTTTTGTATCGTAGATTGTGTAGGAAAGGTATCTTTATGTGGGGAAATTTGTGGGATTCGACCTCTCGTTCTCAGAAGGAGTGGCGCGCTATTGCTCAAGAGTATGGTATCCTTACTTCTAATCATATTTTGATTATGGAGTTAGTAAGATTTATCCCAAAGGATGCATTGTATAAATTGAACATTGGAAACCCTGGGCCTTTTGGAGAGATTGGAGTTGGTGTTTTGGTCGATCGAATCAAGAGTATGACTCTCATCATATGTATTTCATACTTCTTCATAGGAATCCATTATTCTCGATTCTAAATGCTCATTAGATATCCAAGGATTCAAAGCATAGATGGATTCATCAGTTTCGTAGTGTTTGGTTATATCAACTTTCTTATAAGTTGAGAGGTTTTGCATGGCTGGTGATTTATCAGGCATTTTCGTCCAAGGCTAGGATAGCCAAGTGTTGGCTTTCTAATGGCCTCTATCCTATTTGTCGGTAATCTGAGTCAGTGAAGAACATTTAATTTGGGAGTCTCAGTGTTTCAAGCAACGTTGGAGTTTTCTTTAGGACTATTGCTCAGGGGGGTGCTTCAAGACAACATTCCTTGGTAGTCTACATTATTTGGTTATTAGTGCACACAGGTTCGCCTGTACTTGTATGGATTTTCAATTGTCCAAGGATCTCACCTTTATTTATTCTATGGAAGATTAGGTGCAAGGTTGGTTTTTCTCATGAGGTTAGACAATTGTCTTCCTTTTATTCTATGTGGTGGAATGGAGTTCACCATCAACATCTGGCCAAAAGAGATCCTATTTATAAAATATGTCCATTCTTTGGACCCAGTTGTGTATTCCAACTTTCTTTCAAAGCTTGTTTCCCTGAGGAAGAGGATATGATCACCTTTGTATATACCCTTCTGTCCCCTTTTTGTACTTTTTTTTGTAAATATTTTTCTATAAATTTAACGTATTTTAAAAAAAGAGAAAAAAAGATAAGAATTGCTTAAGCAGATCCAACTTAGAGTGATTATGGAAGATGAAGTGGGCAACACTAAGATTGGCGATAAAATTTGCCATATTCTTACCTTTCTTGTAAAAGGAACCAATCCTTTTATAATTGGCCTCCTTCAACTTAATAATATCAATGATTGCTCAATTTCCTTGTGATTAGGAGCATTATCGATAATGGATCAAATGACACTATACAACACTATCTTTTGAATGGTTTTTAGTAAGGGCTCTACATTATTAGCATTGATCTTGTAATGACCTAGGTCTAGACATCAAATATAATGGATACCCCATATTTGGTCCAATTATTTATAAACGTCCTAATGTATTCTATCTTTGTCATATGCAAGGCTCTTGTATTCTCTAAGGTCATTCTTGATCATATAAATGATATTATGCCAATAAAGGCATAGAACAACATTGAATGGATTAACACAACCTGCACACTTTTGCATCCACATCATCCCTAGCGTTCAAATCAACGAAATTTGTTTTTTTAAACTTTGTATGCATGGTCGCATGGGGTAATGGGGGTGGGCCAAACAATTTATACAAGGCCTCAAACTAAATTCTTGTTATTTAATTTGTGCTTCCAACTCCTTCCTAGGGTATTTTTTTAAACTTCTTGTGACACATCCATGCCAAGTTTTCATGCATTATTGGTTTTACACCCATCAATAACCCACAAAAATGCCTACTCACACAAGTATAACCTATGTAAGACTTCTTACAATGGAAAAGTGTAAAATAAGTGGTTCCACCCCTCAAGTCTTGTCACATACTTCCACAAGCATGTTAAATGATTTTTGGTTTTATCTTCACCATTGTTTCTTCCTCCTTTTCGTATTATGACCATACTCACCATGAATATTCTCATCCCATTCCCATTGTTAATGTCATTCTCCTTTCCATATTACGAGCCATACTCACTATGAATATTTTCATATACTTGCCCATTGTTGTTATTGTCCATCAACACCATTAAAAAAAAAACAACAACCACATACCCATGACGCTTCTTGAAAAACCACAAAAATAAAAAGACAAAAGAAATGAGAAAGAATAAGAGAAAAGAACATTCAACATTGAAAATGTACAACATAAACATAAACAGGAAAAAGTGCCAAGCAAGAATGAGCTTTCTTCATCTCTCCAACAACAGTAGAATGTGACATGTGACTATTCTCGCTTAGAG
>ML819084.1:17269-40677 GCA_009831015.1 Picea engelmannii | reverse complement strand
CCAAGTGTTATTTTAAAACCATTGGGATATTCCCCCAAAATATAACCTAGACCGAGAAGTAGCATTATGGTTTCAAACCGAAATGGATTCATGGATGGCAGGATTAGGGAAAAACCTAACCACAAACATGGTAGGAGGAAGGAAGGAAAAGGAAACTATTCATATATCTCTTGTGTTACAGATTGATTGATCAAATCCATGACCATGGTGATCTTAGAGCAAGATAATTGATCTCTTCTTCCAAGATTTCTTTATTCCCATATTATTCGATCCATCTCAGAGGAGGCTCGTTTTTATCAAAGACCCTTTTGAATAGAAACAAAAATATTCCGTTGAATCTCAAAAACACCGAGATTTTTAAGGAAAATGTAAGTGTCAATGGCAATGCGCTCAAGGTATTTTTTGTGCCGACACCTAGCGAGCTAGGGAATATCACCATGTATTCCTAGGCCTTCTATGTGGCTTGCACCATGGAAATCATTCTCAGTTGTAGTCTCACCCACACAGGCGTAACCCCTATGGATATAGTGAAACGCAATATGTAGATTGACCCTGTGAATTACAAGAGCATCTCGAATGGTTTTGTTTTTTTCTTAAAGAACAAGGAGCAAAGGGTTTATTTGAAGTCTGGATGCCAACTCTTCTTGGATATAGTGCTCAGGATGCTTGCAAGTTTGGCTTTTATGAGTTCTTTAAGAAGTACTACTTAGACATTATAGGGCCTGAGTATGCTTCCAAATATAATACATTGATCTACTTCATAGGATCTGTATCCGTAAAATTAAATTATTGTTGATATTTCTCTTTGTCCTTTTGAGGGTGTAAAAGTTTGAGTACAAACATAACTTGGCTTTGCTAGAGGATTATCTAATGGGATTCCAAATTTTATTAGATAAGAAGGATTTATTGGTCTGTAGAAAGGTATTGGTCCACTTTGGGAATGCCAAATTCCTTACACCATGATGAATTTTACATCCTTTGAAATCATACTAGAGTTGATATACAAGCATGCGGTTCCCATCCCTAAAGACCAATGCAGAAAACCTCTACAATTGGGAGTGAGTTTTGCAGCAAGATACATTGCTGGTGTCTTTTGTGCAATTATTTCACACCCTACCAACAATCTGGTTTCTTTCTTAAACAATGCTAAGGGTTCTACCATGGGTGATGTTGTGCAGAAGATGGGGGTTGTTGGTCTCTTTACTCCTGGTATTCCTTTACATATTGTTATGATTGGAACACTTACTGAACCACAATGGGGCATCTATGATGTTTTCAAGGTGTTTGTTAGCTTGCTGACTATTGGTGGAGTTACCCCCCTTACTGTGGAACTCAAGGAATTGAAAAAAATGAGCTAAGGCTAAAAGTTCTTCTTGCGCCACAAAATTTAGACATAGATAAATAAAATACCATGGAGGGTTGATTCTAGATTTTTGTTTCTTCCAAACTTAGGTGATAAAATGCCTAGGAATCTCATTCAAGAAGATGTAGGCAATCCCATTTTCCCACATATTGATGATGTCCAAAATATATAACTTGGTTCTAGAGCTATTCAAGATGCAAAGGGCTGTGCTGAATTCAATTCCCTTCCTTTATGCTATGATCAATGTTCACATCCTCTTCTTCAAAATTATTTTACTTCTAGAATATAAGCCTCATATTTAATCTTACATCAAATATTACAGTCTAGGTATGACCTTAGTTTTTAGGAAAGGTCCAAGGATAAGAAAACTCTAAAGTGAATCTGATTATTGAATCTTCCATAACATTTTTGAGAGCTCAAAATGAAGTACTCAATCTGAGTTTTGGATGTGATAACATATGAGGTTCTTCCACAAATGGAGAAGCAACTACTATGCTTTCTTTTCTGAAGTCATCATTCAAAATTAGAATTATACTTGCATTTTTAATTGATACTATAGTGGTTAGCACTAAAGTAATATTTTTTAATAACACATGCTTACAAAAAGTCACTATTTTGACTGCACGTCTTTGCTTGTAAGTTGAAAGGAAATCCAATAATTTACAACTATGCATATAACATATTCTTCTATATTTTCCCATCAATATTGCTAGCTTTTCCATAATATCTTGACAACACAGTGTTTAGTAAATTAGATTAACTTGAAGTATGATGTTGCTTCAAAGGAAAATTGAAAATCAAATGATTGTTTGAAAACAACCAACTTACTGACACCCATGAGTTCATCAAGAAGAGCCCTTTGAGCCTCCACCATTGCAAAAGTAGTAATGTTTGAATTTGAAGTACCTAATTATGCTTTCCACAATTGCTTGTCCTTTGAAGGATATAAGTGTTCCTTGATAGCTTGTCAAAAGGCCTCCCGTGTAGTGAGCATTTGGGATGTGGATGTGTCTAATTTTTCTTGAATGAGTTCTACATACATTTTTGAAGCATCTGATTTGTTTTGGAACCAATATTATGCCACACCTTCTAGTTGGAACTCAAAAAATAATAATTTAGTACCTTTAGTCATCCTTGGCTTGGTTTTAAAGTACACAATAATACTATGTATCCAAGAGTCCAAGGAACTATCGTCCATTTGGCCACCATATCTAGGGAGACTGAGGATGACATCCAAGTGGAAGTTGGAAGACACAGAGACTGACTATGAGAGTGAAATTTCTTAAAGAGTTAGGAAAATATTTTGTGCAACATTGGATTAAGGTGTTTCTGAATCCTACAAAGACAAATCACTATGTAGAGGCATTATAATGAACTGAGTTATAGTTCTGAGGAGTGTGAGAAGAGTTATAATGCACATGAAACTAGAGGGAGACCAAGTTTGTCGTAGATGGATAAGAGTAAACCAAGTTGAAATTTTTTCTATGTGGGAGGGTGAACCTCCAAGAAAAATTAATGTGAGATAGAAATGATTTATCTCATATGGGTGCTAAGGATAGCAAAAACTAGGACATCTTCTAAAGAAACCAAATACATTGCTTGCTTGGGTATAAGAAGTACCCAACAAAATAATGTTTCTTCCCATAAATATATATAATCTTGTGGAAGACATGGAGAGATGAAATAATATATCCAAAGATGTAAAAAGAAAGGATCTGTGGTAATGCAAAAAATTCAAGTGATTATTGGACTATAATTGTCACTGGAGGTGATAATTTATGCAAAGCTACGAGGAAATTTGTGTGTCAGAATGAATGTGCACTTCTTTGATGCTATAACTTCAAAAAACATGGTGCTAATGGAGGAGGCACAAAAAAACAAACAAAAAATTGCTATAGATGGAGGGAGTGGATCAATGTGTTGAAATTATGCTTATACTAAGAGCGGGGTGGGGTGAACCAATATAACATACTTTTTACTTTAAATGAGCATTCATCAATCATTCATTATCTTTAAAGCATTAAATGCATGTAAAATCAAATCACAACACACATAGTTTAATTTGGAAACCCTTGTGGGAGAAAAACACAAAAAAATATCTTTATAAATGTTTGTAGGCACCAACCTACTGTTACAAATCTTGTAGGAACCAACCTACTAGAGACACCAATCTCTTCAATTGAGCACCAAATCAGTAATATATTGTGTAGGCACCAACCTACTAGAGACACTAATATCTCCAATTGGGCACCAACTCAACAAGATATTGTGTAGGCACCAACCTACTCGAGACACCAATATCCTCAACGAAGCAACAACTTAGTAATACATGTATAGGAATAAATCTAAGATATTCATACACATAGTACTTTTGAATTCACCTGTATGCTTCATACTTCATGCGTTTCACAACATCATCATACCCTTAAATTTCATGTTCCAGTGCCTCTCCTTGCTTCATACACCATACATAGCTTCAAACCCTAGTCAGATTTAACCTTCATGCCCTTTCGAACCTCATAGCATAATTCCTAGAATATAATTCTAGACTCCAACATCACAACCTCAAAACAACACACTTTGCAACATCATAGACCTTAGTCCTTTATAGTACACCCTTAAAACTTCAAGAAAAATCCTCTTGTGCACCTTTATACCCCAAGAATAATCCCTAACTCCTATTGCACACCTCAGATCTCTTTCACATAGTTGTACTTACTCTTCTTGCTTGGATTCTCTTCAAATGCACACATCTATCATGTATTTATAGTTCTTGTGTGTTCACTTAGGGGGTTAACTTGTAAAACTAGCTAGGTCAACCTGTACTTTCTAGTTGGGCCGACTTGACATAATCTTTCATATCTCCTCATTCCTATGGAGTCAGAGGGAATTCTATATACCATTGGAAAGGTATTAGAATAAAATTTTCAACCCTGTATCCTATGCTTCCATTTGAACTATATATTCATAGTAAAAAGGACTTCAAAGATAGGGTATCCAAACTGAGCATCAAAAATCCAAAAACAATATTTCCAACAATATCCATATTTCAATATTTATCTTAGACATCCATAGTCTCCCCATGTCTTTGACGTTAATGAAAAAAATATTTCCAACAATATCCCCCTTTATCACCGATGGAAACCCTTAGTCAATTCTGTAATACTCCCCCTATCTGCAACTTTCCTTGTGTCTGCCAATCTTCCTTTGTCTACAACTTCTCCCCCTTTGACATCAATGGCATATGGTTTCTCCCCTTGAGCTTATGGTTCCCTTTACTGATAAGATGAGAGGGATATCACTGCCATAAATCATTTTTATCCTTTGACTTCATCGATAACATATACATTTCTCAGGGTTCTACTTACATTTTCCACTAATATTCTTGAACCCGTTTTCCTTATCTCATATCCTTTAGAATGAAATGTGAGGTTGTAACCTTGATCACACATTTTGATTTACACTTTAAATATTGTGTTTTAACCCTTCAACATATAAGACATTTTATGTTTTAGTCTTTCCATTATCAAGACTAACGGTACCTTTTCCAACTATCCTTGTAGAAGCATTACCCCTATTGGAGCCGCCCTTGTTTATAACCCTTCACAATTTTCAGTCTTTGATACTTGAAATCTAAAGATGGCCCTTTTTATTTCCCCCCCCCGAAACTTTGAAGAATTCCTATAACTTTGTCGAATAAGCAACCATGCTTTTTCTACCTTTGAAAAAATTTCTGTTTTTTGGTAATAAGTCCGATCCTTTTTGCTTTATTTCGGGATCTCACTAGTTGGATACTTTAATCCTTGAATTCATACGTCCCGAGTCACGATAAGGAGAACTCTTTTTAAATTTTCACTCTAGACAGAAACCAGGGTAAAGTTTTTCAACTCAGTGATTAAACGTCGTCGGGGTTTCGTGCCTCGGCATTCGTCAAATCTAAATGTTCTTCCTTACTTTCCCGAGAGCCGAGAACGCGAGGTACTTGTGGGTTAACCCTGGTAAAAAAACTAAAAGAAAAAAGTTAACCATAGTTAAAGGGGGTTTCGGTGCTTCGTCACTCGGCACATTCTTTTCGAAAATCATGACCTCTAAAACTCCGACTCACGAAACCGCGATGTGATTATAGTATGATTAATTAATCACCTAATCCAAGTTTTTCTTAATCCTAATTAAGTCTTAATTATCGCTATCTCGCAGTTTCGCAACTCGGCATATTAGTCTCCCAAAATTTTATCTTCGAAGTTCCGAGTCGCGATACGGCAAGTAAAACAATTGTGGAATTAATTATGTTTTAAATCACGATTATCCTTAATTAAGCTAAAATCGATACTCGCAGTCTCGTGAGTTGAAGACTTAAAATGTTGAAAGGAAATCCCCGATGCAGCGAAAAGCGAGAAATTTTTTAACGTTGCTAATTTTGAATATTTTAAAATAAGCGAGATAGGTCCCGCGCATCGAGGCTTGCACATTTCCCGAGGTAACCTTTTGCTTTCCATACCCTGACTGACTGTCAAGCCGCCAAATATTTATGATATTAATGGATAATTAGGGTGAATCTACGAATAAATAAGATCGGATTTTACGCAATAAATTTGTTTCTAATTGCGATTTGACAGACTTATTTCGAAGAGTACAGAGTTTTCAAATATATACGGGAGTCTCATTTTGTTATAATGAAAACATTTTTCATAAGCACGCAGAGCTCGCCATTTTCCGAGTGAATTAATTTCTGTATGTATACGTAGGTTTATCGCAGAAGAGCGAAAACACAAGCTTCAGCCATGGCTCCACGGAAAGCAACAAAAGAAAATGTTGAAGTTACAAGTCAGGGCTCAGACAATGTCTCAGATACTTCACCCCAAAGTATCAAATCAATTCCCGACTGGTCGCATGTGTCCAATGTTCTGCAGGCAGAATTAGTTGATTACTCAGACGATTCTGACGACAATGAAAGAGACGATTTGCATACCAAATATAAAATAGTCGTCCAGTTTGGGATGCATAGAATAGCAACCAGGCCCCGGTTGCTTCCTTATTATGACATGATCCGGTGGGCGTTGGATCACGTAGACCTACCCACCAGAACAATTATGAACAATCGGCAAGTTACTATCGGAACTTTCCAACCCGAACATTTACAAAGCATGTACAAGATGCCTCCTACATATGAATATACATATGGTCCTGATTTCTTGGAGGAATTCAAGGAAAAGGAATGCATCCAATACGACAAAACCATGCTTGGTTTGATCAAAGATTGGGTTTCGCGGGCCACGAAATTCAGAGCAAATGAGCAGGGCATTTATTCTATTTCTTCTTTGGAGCCACAGTATAAGTATGTGGCCATGATGACGTGCCGCCTGTTCGGGCGAGAAGACACCTCACATTTCTATATTTCTTGGGTACCTCTCATGTTTCGGGTTGCTGAAGGTTGCTCGTTCAATTGGGCAAAGATGCTCTCAGACAGCTTGTTCCGCAGAGTCACAGAGTATCGAGAGCAAAAGGCAGATGGGAAACCGTCAGCGTTTTACATGTCGGCATACATCATGGATGTGATATGTTCCATGACGCCTTTCCCCTTGATGAATTGGGCTTGGAATTGAACCCAAGAAAAAAAAGTGCATGAATACCATGATAAATTATGGGAAAATAAAGCAGGAAAGTTCCCCTATGAGATTTTCAATTGGGTGATGGTGCCCCTGCACATCACTATTTTTGGTCACCCACCACCTCTCATATCAGACAACATTTCAACAGGTCTGAGTGGTATCACATATTGGTATGTAGAAGCAGAGTTCTCATACATCAGAGTTTTCGGGGCTTCTATTCCCCCTCATGCGCTGCCCCTGTTCATTCCCGATAAACTAGCTTGTCGAGAGATTGCATGGCAAACAGTAATCAGAGGCGTAAGAAAAGAAGTCAAAGGCAATTCAAAGAAGGTATGGCCTTCTTTTCCCATTCGAATGAATTTATATTCTTTATTAGATTTCGGGCATGCTAAAGCCGAGGTTGTTGCCCTAGAGGACCTAAAGCTGGTCTTGATTGAAATTAAAAAACATGATCCACAGAAAATTGTGAGCAATCATTTGGCTCATGTTGGGCTTAAGAGATTCGAACATGAGAATTCCCCCTCGGACGACATTTTCCGAGGAGCGAAATCTTATGAGGAAGTGCTAGCCCGGATCCAATCGCTAGCACCCAAAGACACAACAACTGTGTTAAGATTCCAGGAGCATAGGCGAAGATGTCTTCCCACTGTGTTGGGAGGTTTGGCCATTTTCGAGACCAAACATAAAGATGCTGAAGATTTTGTAGAGGTAATCTCTATCCCTGGACAACAGCAGGAAGAGGAGAAAACGAGTAATCTCGAAATAAAAGAGAAGACCCCAGACCCTCCAAGCAAACTGAGTTCAGAGGATGAGGGAAAAACTCCAGACCCTCCAAGCAAACAGAGTTTGAAGGCTGAAGTGAAAACCCCAGACCCACCGAGGAAGCAAATATCAGAGACTGAAAAAGAAACTCCAAATACTCCAAAAGAACAGAACCCTGTCGATACTCCAAAAGAATCGACAAAGCAAGTAGGAAAGCCCATCACCTCTGTCACACCCTTGCAGTCGGCACAGGGAAATGTTAGCGAGGGATGGATATTTGATGAAGAATTAAGGCCTATAAGGGCAGAGGAACTCCCCCCAAATGAGTTCTTTTTTTGACAAAAAGAGAAAAGCTGTAGCGAAGCGAGAATTTTATCAAGAGGGAGAGTCCACTGTTAAAAAATACAAAATCATGATAGATGGCCAGAACAAGAAAAGTGACCAACTTGCTACTGAAATCGCTGGAACACTGGGGGCCTACGCTTCATCGAATCAATTCTCGGTTGGGCAGATGAATCACCAATTAAAAAGAAAAAATCGCCTCATCAAGACCCTCAAGGCCAGGTTGGCTATAGTTACAGAAGATGCCAAAGGCCAGGCCAATATGGAGATGGAACAGGCTAGATTGGCTGATAAAAATGAGATAGAAACGCTCAAAGTCAAGCTGGAGCAAGCACACCTGGTGATCCGAGATGGTCAGGCACAGGCGGGTTAGCAGAGGAATATGATGATAGAGCTGCAAGCTCAGTTAGAGGTAGTTGAAAGCAAGGTGATTGACGTCGAGGGGTTTAAATCCCGAGCGATCGATATTCGGAGCAGGATCTCTTTTGCACAACAGAGCCTACTAGACAAAGTGGGAGTGATTCGGGAAGATTGCCTATTGATGCATCATATTTATGAGAATCTGATTGTTAGAGAAAGGAACGCAGAAGCTGCTCGGGTCGCTTTTCAAGAGGTGGTGATAGCTACTAATAACAGATTTTCGACAGGCTCTCCCGGACTCACCATCGCGGAACAGACTAGAGGTAACATTTTGTTAAAGGATTGGGAACATAATATTACCTTAAGCAAGGAATAGGCTCAAAAAGTAACCAATTCCTTAGAAGAAGCTTGCAATGCTATAGATGGTGAACTGTTAGGGATGGAGAGTGGAGGTGACTCCGAGACGTTAAGGCAAATAAATGTAGATCAGATCTCTCTCGATCTGAAAGAGAAAAATGAAAGAGATTCGGTGGATATCTCTAAAATGGACAGGGTAGACATGGCTCAAGTTGACAAACACTTAATTCAACCTAGCGCACAACTGAGTGCCATTGACATCATTGATGCAAAAATGGGGGAGAAGCTGCCACAATTAGCCCGAGAATGCTATTTCACCAAGGCCAGCTGTCAAGCGGAACCTTCGCTACTTGTATCCCAGTTTGTAGACAAATGTATCATATGCACCGAATTTGCTCAGAGACAAAGACCTGACGCCATTTGAAAATAGAGTATGAGAAAAGAGAGTGATTTCCCTCTTTTCAGTTGTAACTAAATTTGTGAAACCGTTGAGTTTCTAAACGATCTGCCAAGTTGTATAAATAGACCACAAAAAGAAGAGGAAGAGGCTGGACCTTTTTGGTATCGATTGTAATAGAGTTTTGCATTTTGAAGAAGTTAATATACAAGCAATTTGAAGATTCTCGATTCCGTCCAGACTGTATTATCAAGTTTGCTCCTTTGTACCTCATGTTTCATTTCATTTCACTCATTCATAACTGATATGCTTTGTTATAATTTAGTACGACCACTACTATAACAAAAGATTTCTGGTTTTCTGTATTTTGCTTATTGTCTTTCCTCTGCACCAGCTATTAGCGGGTGTAAGACCAATGTGCATTTTCAACATTCTGTGTTTATCCTTCGCTATATTAGTTATTTTCTCACTATTTTCTTCTTCTGTGTGTATGTGAGTTTTCTATTTTATAGGAAGTTTGCACTATATACAGCTAAATGTGTTTCCTCCATTTCACAATTTAATTTAAGACATAATACAGTTACGGGAAAGAGCCTTCAAATCGCATGGCTATTCTGTTCCTAAAACATATAATTCTCTTTTACTCGACTCAATAGCGACAACATTAAACAAATTCTAAACTCATTCACATTCTTATTATTCCTCCATGACTGTCCCTGTAGCGACACAACCCAATATTGAACCCAAACTATCTAATCAAACACACATTGCTCTAAATCTTTTTGACACAATCCTCAAAACAGCTAACACCCGGGAAGAACTTGAGCGTTCATGGACAACCATTGAGCAAGATATAACTGCTCAAGAGCAGTTGGAAGCTAGACGACGAGAACGTAGGAATCTGCCCTAGTTTCCTATACTGAAGGTGACATTATCCTCTTATTCATCTTTCACATACTTTTGGATGCCTTGACACTGTACGTTAAGCCTTAGTAAAAAATCAGGAACAACATCTTTCAGGCGCCGTTGCCGGGGAGCGAAGTTACAAAATCTTTTCCCTAGGAAAATGACATTTATTTCGTTGAAAGTGCTACTCCTTGATAGTGAACATTGAGTACACACATTTTTAAGGCTTTTTCAATCTTTCACTTGGCGACTCCACTGAAACAAAAAATGGCTTCTGGTAGAAAGAGTACCAGACAGAACCCAGATGGCAAGCTGATTACGCCTGTTACTGATCCAGAAAAACTTTTAAAAACAAAAAACCAACTTTCCAAGGCTAAGTGCCATTCAAAACCTTCTACTTCACACAGTCCTCTGTTCGATACTAAAGATTTGATGCCAAACTGCTCTGAAGTTAGGAGTGAGATTCTTTCGACTTTCACCTCCACACACAAAGAAAAAAGTCCTTTAGAAAGTTTGTTAACAGTTGACATTCCATCTTTTCTTCGACAGAATTTCCCTGTCTCGCCTGATACCAAAAAAGGTGTTACATCCTCTTTTCCTACACCCAAATCTATGGCAGCCGCCGGAGGAGGTGGTGGAGGAGGAGGAGGAGGTCAAGGACAGGCCCCTCCTCCAAGAGTATTCGCAAAAGTAGCATCGAGATATGCTCCCCTGGTTTTACCCGTCCCCCTACATGATTTACCTGAAAACTATATCAAAAATATTCCTAAGTTCACCGGGGAAGGGGATCTAACCGCAGCCGAGCATATAAATTTCTTTGACCAATTTGCAGACATTTGTGGTATCGAGCACGAATATTTCTATTCGAGACTTCTTGTCCAGACCTTTGAAGGACCGGTCCGAACTTGGTTTCAGAGCCTACCTGCAGCTTCTATCCTATCATACGATGCTTTGGAGGATGCCTTCCTAATACAATGGGGAGAGCGGAAAGATCACTTGTATTATCTTACTGAGTTTGGGTCCCTAAAGAAAAAGAACTCAGAAATAGTTATGGAATTTATTATGAGATTCAACAAACTGTATCATAAGATTCCAGCCGCAGTTAAACCCTCTGAACCCTCAGCCAAAGTAACCTTCACGGGAGCTTTCGAGCCAGATTTCGCCCTACTTCTGAGAGAGAGAAGAGGAGCCACTTTGGATAGAATGCAAGACGATGCTGTCGAAATTGAATCTAAGATGATGGCCTCGAGAAAATTAAAATCCAAAGTAGAAACAGTCAACCACGATAATAGACGCTATAGAGAACCAGCGGGTACTTCGGGCTCAAATAGATACACTGATGACAGGGTAGATGATATGGCCCGACTGATTAAAGAACTGTCCAACAAAATCTCTAGGATGGAGTTAGACCAGGCTAAAGCCAATTCTTCAAATAAAAAGGACTTCAGGAGAAACCCAAATCCCCAAAATCAACAGAGACAAATTAAGAACGAAGATCAAAAAATACAAGCTCCACTAAAAAATGAAAATTTTATAGGAGCAAATGATCTTCAAGATTTCGGAGATTCGGAAGATGAAGTCACGTGTTTCGACGATGAATGTTCGCAGCCATTTTTGACCAAGGAAGACTATGAGAAATCTTTAATTACCCCTCAATCGTCTAACGAAGATGCAGAAGGTGATCAAACTGACCTCGACGTATCTCAACCAGAAACTGATATGATAGCGACTGAGTTTCAACCCAAATACAATCTGAGATCTAAAACTAAGCCCACCTCAACTGAACAACCTAAGAGAATCCTTCAAAGAGGTCAAGCTCATGAACCTCCCTTCGAAGAAAAATTGTTACCCAGCAATAAAAGCAAGATAGCTAAAACTCAAGAGTCCGAGGTGAAAAAAGTTGAAACCCAAACAAAGGAAACTGAACCTTTAGATAAAGCTACGTCTTCGACTAAGATCACGAGTGATAAAGCAATCCAGACAAATAAGGCGGACAAAAAAATCTCTGAAGTCTTAACCAAAGAAACGGACAAGGTAAATACATCTTTCAGTCTCGAAAATGAATTAAGTAAAATTAAGATACCAATTCCTTTGGTAGAATTAGCAAAAAACCCCACCTATCGTAAGAAAATTGCCAAAGTGATGGGCGTATATGAGTCAGAAAGTCACTCTGATGTTATCAACCTAGAAGACAACATACCTAACATCACCTTTGGCCCTCATTTTGAGGGATCCAAAGACAATGTCGCTCCTTTCTATATTACCTTGAATATACATGATCAGTTACTACATAACTGTATGTTAGACTCCGGGGCTTCACATAATGTTATGCCCAAAATTATAATGGAGAGGTTGGGCCTCCAGATCACTAGACCCTATGTAAATCTATACTCTTTTGATTCAAGAAAGGTTAAATGTATGGGGATGATAAAAGATCTGGTAGTTACCCTAGCTCAGGTCCCGGTCAAGAGTATCCTAATGGATGTGGTTATCGCAGATATTCCCCCCAAGTATGGTACGTTGTTATCCAGATCATGGGGAGCCAAGTTGGGGGGTTCTCTACAATTGGACATGTCATATGCCACAATCCCTATATTCGGTGGTTAGTTTACCCGTTTGTACAGAGAAACAAGACTAGCGTATACTGTCAGTGATCCTCAGAATCCAAATAACTTTCCCATTTACGTTGCAGACCAAGATCTGGGGAATTGCACATTGTCATTTGATGATGGTTTAGATGGGTGTCCAGAAGAACTTGATATGAAGCAGGAAGAACTTAGCCCCTTGACTGAAGAGCTATGCAAAAATGGTATCTGGAAAATGTACTTCGATGGCGCTTCTTCTTCAGAAGGAGTTGGTGCTGGCATACTCTTGGTAGCACCTGAAGGTAAGTTCATTGTCCCTTTTTCCTATCATTTGTAGTGGGAAATAGATTACACCAATAATGTATGCGAATATGAGGCATTGATCTTAGGTTTAGAGGCTGCAAAGAAGTTAAATATAAAAAACTTGGAGGTTTACGGTGACGCTGAATTGATAGTAAGACAAGTAAACCGACAATACCTAGCCAAGCATCCTAGACTAAGAACATACATAAATTGTGCTTTGGATTTGATGGAGAATTTTTTATCATCTGTAAAAGTCAATTTTATTCCTCGCACAGAGAATCTACATGCTGACGCATTGGCTAAGGCAGCCTCAACTTTTTCTCCTCCCACGAACGTCAAACTGAAATATCATATTGAAATCAGATATAAACCCTCTATACCAGACAATATCCGACACTGGCAGGTTTTCGAAGATGACGAACAAATCAAGAAATTCCTTACAGCCGTAGGTGAGTTCTCTGAAACTCATCCAGACCAGGAGAATCAAAACGACTCGATGTGGATTATGCAAGAGGGTGAAGATCCTGAAACCTTTCGAGAAAAAATCGCGGATCATCGCATGTTGGTCCTTAAAAACAACCAAATCCAGAAAGGATTAATTCCTTTAGAAAGACTCTTCGTTCAGAACGACGTACCTGTGAAAACCACTCTGCAGCCCCAACCCGAGGAAGTGGAAGACTGCGATATAGGCACCGAAAAAGAATCCAGGATAGTAAAGATATCTAAATTTCTCCCTCCCAAGGTAAAAGACCAGTACAGAGACCTACTCAGACAGTATAAAGATGTTTTCTCCTGGTCCTATGATGAGCTTCGAACGTATGATACTTCCATAATCGAGCACAAGATACCTTTAAAGCCCGGAGTCAAGCCTTTTAGGAAAAAGCTCAGGTAGTTTAACCCCCTTTTGTTGCCCGTCATTGAAAAGGAAGTTAAGAAGCTTTTAGATGCGAAAATAATTGTACCTCTAAGGTACTCAGACTGGGTGGCAAATTTGGTCCCTGTCAGAAAAAAGAATGGAGAAATCAGATTGTGTGTAGATTTCCGAAACTTGAACAGGTCCTCTCTTAAGGATAATTATCCACTTCCCAAAATGGACCATGTTCTAGAAAGGGTAGTTGGAGAAAATCGAATGTCTATGATAGATGGGTTCTCTGGGTACAACCAAATCGCCATGAACGAGCAAGACAAAGAAAAAACTGCTTTCACCACACCATGGGGTACGTTCATGTATAACAAAATGCCATTTGGTTTGATGAATGCAGGTGCCACATTCCAACGTGCTATGGACATTGCTTTCGTAGGAGAAAGAGACAAGTTCGTAGTCATCTACCTTGACGATTTGATAGTTTTTTCTAAAACCGATGAAGAACATTTGGTCCATCTAAAGCAAACCTTCGAAAAATTCCGCAGGTATGGTCTGTCCTTGAACCCAAAGAAATCACATTTCGCTATGCGGGAAGGTAAACTTCTGGGGCATATCGTATCTAAAGATGGGATCAGGATTGATCCTAAGAGGATTGAAGCAATAGAAACCATTAATATTCCCAGAAACGTAAAAGAAATTCAATCCTTCTTAGGTACTATAAATTTTTTACGAAGGTTTATTCCAAATTTTGCTGAGATTGTCAAATTGATCACATGAATGCTGAAGAAAGATAGTAGAGTAAATTGGATGACTGAGGCTAAAGCGTCGTTCGCCCACATTAAAAAGGTCATCAGCGAGGCACCTGTGTTAACAAGCACAGACTACTTGAAAGATTTCCTCATCTTCTCGTTTGCTTCTGAACATACTATTGCCACGGTCCTCCTGCAAAAGGATGACGAAGGTTTTGAAAGGTCGATAGCATTTTTTAGCAAGATCCTTAGAGATGTCGAATTAAAGTATGACATAATAGAAAAACAGGCGTATGCAATGGTGAAAGTGCTGAAAGCTTTCAGAATCTATGTGCTGCATTCTAAAATCATAGCTTACGTGCCAACCAGTGCTGTGAAAGATATATTGGTACAACCAGATAGTGACAGAAAACGAGGGCGCTGGCTCGCTAAGATACAAGAATTCGATCTGGAAGTCAAGACGACTAAATTGATAAAGGGGCAAGGTCTAGCCAAACTCTTGGCCGAGTCGAATCTTAGAGCTCTTGATATTAATTGCCTCCAAGGGGAAGACAACGATGCACACCTGCAAGAACCAGATGACCAGACAGATTTAAGCAAGGTCGAAGAAAATTTCATGTCGTCAACCTGGTATAAAGATATAGTGTTCTACTTGTTGAACCTGAAATGTCCAGATGGGCTGTCACCAGCCAAGTGTAGAACTTTAAAAATCCATGCTGTAAAATATTGCATTGCTGAAAATCAACTATACTGGAAGGATCCACTCGGGTTCCTACTAGTCTGTTTGGTTGAGTCAGAAACTCCACGGGTCATAGAAGAATTTCATGAAGGAATCTGTGGAGGACACCATGCATGGAGAGCCACAACCTACAAGATCTAGAGGGCCGGATACTATTGGCTGAAACTATTTTCAGACGTCAATGCCAAAGTGCATGCCTGTTACTCATGTCAAATATTCGCTGGTAAGCAGAAACTCCCTGCACCGCCACTTGTTCCAGTCAAAGCTGAAATGCCATTCCAACAATGGGGTTTAGACTTTATAGGGGAAATTAATCCCCATTCCAGTGCTCAGCATAAGTGGATCTTAACAACCACAGATTATTTTACAAAGTGGGTGGAAGCCATTCCAACCAAAAGGGAAACAGAATCGGTGGTGATCGACTTCTTGGAAGATAACATCTTGTCAAGATTCGGGTGTCCCCAAAAGATTGTTACCGACAACGCCCAGGCCTTCAAGTCCATGGCTATGATCAGCTTCTGTCAAAAGTACAACATCGTTCTCGGCCATTCCACTGCTTATTACCCCCAGGGAAACGGACTGGCTGAATAATCTAACAAGAGCCTGGTAAATGTAATAAAAAAAGTACTGGTTGAAAACAAAAGGTCCTGGCATGTGCATTTGAAGTACGCGTTGTGGGCAAACCGCATCAGCACTAAAAGGTCTATCGGTATTTCACCGTTTCAGATGGTTTGTGGGACAGATGCGGTTCTACCCATTAATTTAGCATTGCCAGTAATGAAATTATGGCAGGATCAGAATGAAGAACCAAATCATGTAACCAGGAGAATTAACCAGCTAATCGAGGTTCAACAGCATAGAGTGGAGGTTGATGAGAAAATGCAGAAATACCAAGATGATATGAAAGCATTGTTCGATCTCAAGGCAAAAGACAGAGAATTCATCCCAGGTGACTTAGTATTAAGATGGGATGCGAGAAGAGAAGAAGCTGCCAAGCATGGCAAGTTTGACCACCTTTGGTATGGACCATTTAGGGTCTCGGCTACAGAAGGGAAAAACTATTTTCTTCTGGAAAATTTAGATGGAGAAGTCCTCAACGCCCCTGTCAACGGGCGCTATCTGAAGCATTATATGACATAGTAGTTGTATATATATATAAATGAAAAAAAAAAAAGCTTTGTTTTGTAAATAAATAAATCTCGTGTTTTGTGCATACTGATATTTTCATTTGAATATTTACTTTTCATTTTTTGATTTTGTCCCTAAACTCTCGACACATTTATAATAAGATTCATTTCTGTTTTTCCAGGTTTCCAGCTGCAGACGAAATTAACAGGGAAAGTAATCTGCAGGTCGGTGTCAGAAATAAAGCGGCATAAAACAGGTGATACCTAAAAATATTTCATAGTGCACAAATAAAAGGAATAGAGAAAGATAAAGGTGAGCATTTGAAAAAACGTAGGTCATGAAAGGCTGTTTAAGCAAAATAAGGTAACATTATTTCAAATTGCCATATAAAGGGTCAGATAACAGGATTATTTTTGGCTTCACAATACTCGAATAAAATGAGTTGAATGAATACATTAAAACTAAAAACAGTCATTCATAGTATTTGTTCCTAAATATCTCCGAAAGCCAGTCCCTAACTGTTGTGACCTGTTGCATATTAAGCCATTTAATTGCTACCTTGTTTCCTGTCTATCTCCGGGCCTAACTTTTAGTGAGTCATTATACTCTCGAGTCCTTGTGAAGGGGTAAAAGTTTTTCGTTTTAAATCTCATGAATTTCGAAACAGATCTTAATAAGAAAGCTGGTCTTCACAACTACTTGATCTTCTGCTTATGCTAAGGAATGTTTATAGCAATCCTAACTTTCTTAGGTTTTTCAACAGCGTCGAAAAAAATCAAAGCTTGCTTGAACAGGATGTCCCTTAAAATATTATTATTTTCCCCTGTCTCCCTAAGAACGAAGGTCTTGTGAAGGTCGAAGGAAGATTGATACCGAGTAATCAAAATGAGTTGACAGACCTCTGATACAAAATATTACACAGATCTCAGTCCTGATATAAATTGATTGCTCCCATCTTCGTGTTTTAAAAGTAAATTATAAGACAGGTGGTGAAAGGAAATTCAGAAATGATTGCCCCCACCTAGTCCAGGAAGACGATGAAAAGAAATTCCAAAATGGTTGCCCTCGTCTTAGCGTTTAAACACATGAATATTTTCTGAAGTGGTGAAAAGAAATTCAGTAAAAAGGGGTCAGACAACTTCACCGGGGTACTGAACAGGCTTGCTGGAAGTGAAGCAAGGTCTGAGAGATATGTAAGGCTGTTATACATAAATATCAATCTACTCCAGTAACCAATGCTTTCTGAAAGCCTGATCATTTCCTCAAATTCCGACGGGAATTCCCTATTTAAATTTATATAATATCATTCTTTTGATGCAAGCTGAGAATCACAAGATCTGTTGAATATCCTAGGGTCGTTTCGACTGTCTTAAAGCATCCCTGAAGTTAGTAGTGAGAAAGGGAAAGTTGTGAAAGTGACTTCAGCCGTGTTTGGAAAGAGTATCTGAGTTCGAAAAAACTTCTTGAAGTATAAAACTAAGTTTTCCTTCCCTTCTATATTTTCCCTTGATTTTTTCTGTTGATTTTAGCTCGTGACTCCATTTACCCAATTTTGGCACCTGGTCTACTGTTCTTCCCGCCTCGCAGGAAGGCGAGATCCCTAGTTGGATTCTATGTTGGAGCCGCCCTTGTTTATAACCCTTCACAATTTTCAGTCTTTCATACTTGAAATCTAAAGATGGCCCTTTTTATTTCCCCCCCCCCGAAACTTTGAAGAATTCCTATAACTTTGTCGAATAAGCAGCCATGCTTTTTCTACCTTTGAAAAAATTCCATTTTTTGGTAATAAGTCCGATCCTTTTTGCTTTATTTCGGGATCTCGCTAGTCGGATACTTTAATCCTTGAATTCATACGTCCCGAGTCACGATAAGGAGAACTCTTTTTAAATTTTCACTCTAGACAGAAACCGGGGTAAAGTTTTTCAACTCAGTGATTAAACGTCGTTGGGGTTTCGCGCCTCGGCATTCGTCAAATCTAAATGTTCTTCCTTACTTTCCTGAGAGTCGAGAATGCGAGGTACTTGTGGGTTAACCCTGGTCAAAAAACTAAAAGCAAAAAGTTAACCATAGTTAAAGGAGGTTTCGGCGCTTCGTCACTCGACACTTTCTTTTCGAAAATCATGACCTCTAAAACTCCGACTCACGAAACCACGATGTGATTATAGTATGATTAATTAATCACCTAATCCAAGTTTTTCTTAATCCTAATTAAGTCTTAATTATCACTATCTCGTAGTTTCGCAACTCGACATATTAGTCTCCCAAAATTTTATCTTCGAAGTTCCGAGTCGCGATACGGCGAGTAAAACAATTGTGGAATTAATTATGTTTTAAATCATGATTATCCTTAATTAAGATAAAATTGGTACTCGCAGTCTCGCGAGTTGAAGACTTAAAATGTTGAAAGAAATCCCCGATGCAGCGAAAAGAGAGAATTTTTTTAACGTTGCTAATTTTGAATATTTTAAAATAAGCGAGATAGGTCCCACGCATCGAGGCTTGCACATTTCCCGAGGTAACCTTTTTCTTTCCATACCTCGACTGACTGTCAAGACGCCAAATATTTATGATATTAATGGATAATTAGGGTGAATCTACGAATAAATAAGATTGGATTTTACGCAATAAATTTGTTTCTAATTGCGATTTGACAGACTTATTTCGAAGAGTACAGAGTTTTCAAATATATACGGGAGTCTCATTTTGTTATAATGAAAACATTTTTCATAAGCACGCAGAGCTCGCCATTTTCGAAGTGAATTAATTTCTGTATGTATACGTAGGTTTATCGCAGAAGAGCGAAAACGCAAGCTTCAGCCATGGCTCCACGGAAAGAAACAAAAGCAAATGTCGAAGTTACAAGTCAGGGCTCAAACAATGTCTCAGATACTTCACCCCGAAGTATCAAATCAATTCCCGACTGGTCGCATGTGTCCAATGTTCTGCAGGCAGAATTAGTTGATTACTCAGACGATTCTGATGACAATGAAAGAGACGATTTGCACACCAAATATAAAATAGTCGTCCAGTCTGGGATGCACAAAATAGCAACCAGGCCCCGGTTGCTTCCTTATTATGACATGATCCGGTGGGTGCTGGATCACGTAGACCTACCCACCAGAACAATTATGAACAATCGACAAGTTACTATCGGAACTTTCCGACCCAAACATTTACAAAGCATGTACAAGCTGCCTCCTACATATGAATATACATATGGTCCTGATTTCTTGGAGGAATTCAAGGAAAAGGAATGCATCCAATACGACAAAACCATGCCTGGTTTGATCAAAGACTGGGTTTCGTGGGCCGCGAAATTTAGAGCAAATGAGCAGGGCATTTATTCTATTTCTTCTTTGGAGACACAGTATAATTATGTGGCCATGATGACGTGCCGACTGTTCGGGCGAGAAGACACCTCGCATTTCTATATTTCTTGGGTACCTCTCATGTTTCAGGTTGTTGAAGGTTGCTCGTTCAATTGGGCAAAGATGCTCTCAGACAGCTTGTTCTGCAGAGTCACAGAGTATTGAGAGCAAAAGGTAGATGGGAAACCGTTAGCGTTTTACATGTCGGCATACATCATGGATGCGATATGTTCCATGACGCCTTTCTCCTTGATGAATTGGGCTTGGAATCCAACCCAAGAAAAAACAGTGCACGAATACCATGATAAATTATGGGAAAATAAAGCAGGAAAGTTCCCCTATGAGATTTTCAATTGGGTGATGGTGCCCCTGCACATCACTATGTTTGGTCACCCGCCACCTCGCATATCAGACAACGTTTCAATAGGTCTGAGTGGTATTCCAGATTGGTATGTAGAAGCAGAGTTCTCATACATTAGAGTTTTCGGGGCTTCTGTTCCCCCTCATGCGCTGCCCCTGTTCATTCCCGATAAACTAGCTTGTCGAGAGATTGCATGGCAAACAGTAATCGGAGGCGTAAGCAAAGAACTCAAAGGCTGTTCAAAGAAGGTATGGCCTTCTTTTCCCATTCGAATGAATTTATATTCTTTATTAGATTTCGGGCATGGTAAAGCCAAGGCTGCTGCCCTGGAGGACCTAAAGCTGGTCTCCATTGAAATTAAAAAACGTGATCCATAGAAAATTGTGAGCAATCATTTGGCTCATGTTGGGATTAAGAGATTCAAACATGAGAATTCCCCCTTGGATGACATTTTCTGAGGAGCGAAATCTTATGAGGAAGTGCTAGCCCGGATCCAATCGCTAGCACCCGAAGACACAACAGCTGTGTTAAGATTCGGAGCATAGGCGAAGATGTCTTCCCACTGTGTTGGGAGGTTTGGCCATTTCCGAGACCAAACATAAAGATGCTGAAGATTCTGCAGAGGTAATCTCTATCCCTGGACAACAGCAGGAAGAGGAGAAAACGAGTAATCCTGAAATAAAAGAGAAGACCCCAGACCCTCCAAGCACACCAAGTTCAGAGGTTGAGGGAAAAACTCCAGACCCTCCAAGCAAACAGAGTTCAGAGGCTGAAGTGAAAACCCCAGACCCACTGAGGAAGCAAATATCAGAGACTGAAAAAGAAACTCCAAATACTCCAAAAGAACAGAACTCTGTCGATACTCCAAAAGAATCGACAAAACAAGTAGGAAAGCCCATCACCTCTGTCACACCCTTGCAGTTGGCACAGGGAAATGTTAGCGAGGGATGGATATTTGGTGAAGAATTGAGGCCTATAAGGGCAGAGGAACTCCCCCCAAATGAGTTCTTTTTTGACAAAAAGAGAAAAGCTGTAGCGAAGCGAGAATTTTATCAAGAGGGAGAGTCCACTGTTAAAAAATACAAAATCATGACAGATGGCCAGAACAAGAAAAGTGACCAGCTTGCTACTAAAATCGCTGGAACACTAGGGGCCTACGCTTCAGCGAATCAATTCTCGGTTGGGCATATGAATCCCCAATTAAAAAGAAAAAATCGCCTCATCAGGACCCTCGAGGCCAGGTTGGCTACAGTTACAGAAGATGCCAAAGGCCAGGCCAATATGGAGATGGAACATGCTAGATTGGCTGATAAAAATGAGATAGAAAAGCTCAAAGTCAAGCTGGAGCAAGAACACCTGGTGATCCGAGATGGTCGGACAAAGGCGGGTCAGCAGAGGAATATGATCAAAAAGATGCAAGCTCAGTTAGAGGTAGCTGAAAGCAAGGTGATCGACGTCGAGGGGTTTAAATCCCGAGCGATCGATATTCAGAGCAGGATCTCTTCTGCACAACAGAGCCTGCTAGACAAAGTGGGAGTGATTCGGGAAGATTGCCTGTTGATGCATCAGATTTCCGAGAATCTGAATGTCAGAGAAAGGAACACAGAAGCTGCTCGGGTCGCTTTTCAAGAGGCGGTGATAGCTACTAATAACAGATTTTCGACAGGCTCTCCCGGACTCACCATCGCGGAACAGACTAGAGGTAACATTCTGTTAAAGGATTGGGAACATAATATTACTTTAAGCAAGGAACAGGCTCAAAAAGTAACCAATACCTTAGAAGAAGCTTTCAATGCTATAGATGGCAAACTGTTAGGGATGGAGAGTGGAGGTGACTTCGAGACGTTAAGGCAAATGAATGTATATCAGATCTCTCTCGATCTGAAAGAGAAAAATGAAAGAGATTCGGTGGATATCTCTAAAATGGACAGGGTATACATGGCTCAAGTTGACAAACACTTAATTCAACCTAGTGCACAACTGAGTGCCATTGACATCATTGATGCACAAATGGGGGAGAAGCTGCCACAATTAGCCCGAGAATGCTATTTCGCCGAGGCCAGCTGTCAAGCGGAACCTTCACCACTTGTATCCCAGTTTGTAGACAAATGTATCATATGCACCGAATATGCTCAGAGACAAAGACCTAGCGCCATTTGAAAATAGAGTATGAGAAAAGAGAGTGATTTCCCTCTTTTCAGTTGTAACTAAATTTGTGAAACCGTTGAGTTTCTAAACGATCTGCCAAGTTGTATAAATAGACCACAAAAAGAAGAGGAAGAGGCTGGACCTTTTTGGTATCGATTGTAATAGAGTTTTTCATTTTGAAGAAGTTAATATACAATCAATTTGAAGATTCTCGATTCCGTCCAGACTGTATTATCAAGTTTGCTCCTTTGTACCTCATGTTTCATTTCATTTCACTCATTCATAACTGATATGCTTTGTTATAATTTAGTACGACCACTACTATAACAAAAGATTTCTG
Source organism: Picea engelmannii (assembly GCA_009831015.1). Classification (NCBI taxonomy): domain Eukaryota; kingdom Viridiplantae; phylum Streptophyta; class Pinopsida; order Pinales; family Pinaceae; genus Picea; species Picea engelmannii. Next base: position 17,995 of record ML819084.1, on the reverse strand, counting down.
GTTTTCTGTATTTTTCTTATTGTCTTTCCTCTGCACCAACTATCAGCGGGTGTAAGACCAATGTGCATTTTCAACATTCTGTGTTTATCCTTCGCTATATTAGTTATTTTCTCACTAATTTCTTCTTCTGTGTGTATGTGAGTTTTCTATTTTACAGGAAGTTTGCACTATATACAGCTAAATGTGTTTCCTCCATTTCACAATTTAATTTAAGACATAATACAGTTATGTGAAAGAGCCTTCAAATCGCATGGCTATTCTGTTCTGAAAACATATAATTCTCTTTTACTCGACTCAATAGCGACAACATTAAACAAATTCTAAACTCATTCACATTCTTATTATTCCTCCATGAATGTCCCTGTAGCGACACAACCCAATATTGAACCCAGACTATCTAATCAAACACACATTGCTCTAAATCTTTTTGACACAATCCTCAAAACAGCTAACACCCGGGAAGAACTTGAGCGTTCATGGACAGCCATTGAGCAAGATATAACTGCTCAAGAGCAGTTGGAATCTAGACGACGAGAACGTAGGAATCTGCCCTAGTTTCCTATACCGAAGGTGACATTATCCTCTTATTCATCTTTCACATACTTTTGGATGCCTTGACACTGTACGTTAAGCCTTAGTACAGACTCAGGAACAACAATCCCCAAAGGTAACATTTCCTCCTTTCTCTTCCTTTAGGGTGAGAAATTTGTTCTGATCCCCTGTCAT
>ML819083.1:105397-117056 GCA_009831015.1 Picea engelmannii | reverse complement strand
TTTACCAAAAAAAACGTGTTGGTGGAAAGAAATGCGATCACTGTGGAAATCTAGCTTTATTTCACTCCAAGTATCATATTGACATGAATGATCAAACATTGTCCAATATAATAGTGAATTGGAAGAGATATGAATATATCAATATTACTTCTCCAAATTCTTCAAATGTTATTTCCAAAATGATTGATTTGCAAGAGAATAAGATCTATGTGAGAGATTTTTTGAAGAAGTTAGAAAAAAACAATTATAATTACACCAAGCATTCACATAGAAATTGATGGCAAGACCTACAATTCAAACAATCTCATGAAGTTTTTCCACCTAGGATGATGTTGTCAGTAGTTGATTTTGCAGAGAATTATATATTCGCTACAGAAAAAGAAACACATAGTGTATATTATCATTCCATTCAAGTCTCTATACTTGTCCATGTTCTATATAGACATGCTCAACATAGTGTTGATAACATAGAAAACACCAATGAGAATCGATATTCCATTAAAGAATATCATTTTTATATAATTGATGATCGTACACATGATACTCATTATGTTTCCCACTCCCGTGACTTGATTGTGAGTACTAGTGATTCTAGGATGAGTCTTGTGCGTAGATAGTTTTATGGTGCTAAATCCATAAATTTCTTCAAATATTCTAGATCGTGGTCTAAAAACCGCAGACTTCCTAGTGTGCCCAACATATATCCCTCAACAATGACCTTGGGCAGAATGACCAGCATAACAAGATCATACTTCGGCTCCTTGGGCAGTCTAACATGCTTTGTTGTTGGCTTTCTGGGTGGAACATATGCCATGGGAAATTTGATTGGATTTGATGCTTATGCTCTTGGGGTTTCTTCCTGTATAGGTATTGATGCCTTCTTAGTGTACAGTTTCTTCATCTGCGATGTGGATGCTCCTACTTTTGGTGGTCCCATGGATTTTTGCAACTCGTCTCTTTCTGTGATTTACTTGGCTTTATCCCTTGTAAGATCTGGCTCTCATCTGGTTCTTTGTTCTCTTCGAATGTGAAAAGACCTACCCTTTCTCATCGCCCCCTGTATTTGTTTATAGGTTGTTTCCAACTGTTTCATTCTTCTTCGTGCCAAAATTCTCAGTTCAATACGTTTTTGTTCACATTCAATTCTCATCCAAATGTTGCATTAATTTCATATTTTCCAGCGGATCATGGTCTAGATTTTCTAGCCTGTAAAAATATGGTCACCGCTTCTCATTTATGACTATGTGTTTCCACTGTCTCGCCATCATGTTTTCTCTTTAATGTTTTTCCCATCATTCACGTAGGTCTTTATCCTGTCTCTTTTTGTGCACAATTCAATTATGCTTTTTGTGTGTATTTCAATTCTCTCTCTTGTGCACCTTCCTCTTTCTTTCCATGACATTTTCGTGTTCATCTCTTTTTCTATTAATTTGACTCTTTGAACAATGCTCAATTCATAACTTCAAGCCTCCTATCTCTTCAAACCTCTTTTTTTTGTTTTCTCTCTCTTCTTTTGCTAGTATAATATATATACTATAGTACATGTATTGTGGAATCATGATAGTGGAAAGAAGGATGACTATCTCTATACAATTTTAGTTGACTATCATTGACCAATCCTTCCATGATTTCCCCATTCAATTTCTCCAATTGAACACCACTTTCCTCTGTCACAAATCTTATCATGTACAAACCCAACCAATGCATTTGGAAATTTATAGGGTGCTGCAAAAATTTGTTCTCATTTAGAAAAACAACGTCTCTATATAGTTTCAATTGACTATTGTTGACCAGTACTTCCATGATTTCCCCATTCAATTTCTCCAATTGAAAAACACTTTCTTATGTCACAAATATTATCACATACAAAGCCAACCAGTGCATTTGGAACTTTCTATGGTGCTGCAAAAATTTGTTGTCATTAGAGAAAAACAAGGTATCCCAATCAGAACTTCTTTTGTTTAATATGTCTTTCATGCCATGATTTTTTGCATGCTTTCTGAACCTATTGATAAAATCCTTTGATGTAGCAGTCTTCTTCCAATTCCACTAGCTCTAAGAGTATTTTCTCTATTGCACCAAAATTTGTTAGCTCTATCAGTGCGACAATGCGTAGACTCGACACAATTAAATCCATGGTAATAACTGATTCATGGCTGTATACTAATCAGAATGGTGTATGTCTTGTCACCTTATTACATGTGGTCTGATATGCCCATAGTGTCGCAGGAATCCTCAGGTCCCAGTCATCTTGATTCACATTACATATATTCGTCAACACATGCTCTAGGATCTTGTTAAATGCTTCCACTATTCCATTTCATTGAGGATGATAAGGTGTTCTCTTCTGGTGATAAATATGAAATTCTTCTTTCAAAGTGGCAATCGTTTTATTCAAAAAATGGGTCCCCTGATCACTCATAAGGATCCTCGGATATTTGAACCTTGTAACAACATTCTCAAATAGAAACTGTGTAGCAGTCTCCAATATGCAATATCTAATGGGTTCTTGTTCAACCCATTGGATCAAGTAATTTGTTGCAGCGATTATATATCTTATTCCTAACCTTTTTACTGGTGGATTAATCGGTCCAATATAATTAAATGATCATTTATCAAAATCCTACAATGTAACTTGCAGTACTAAAGGAATCTTGTCTCTTCTGGATGGATTCCTAGCTCGCTAACAAACATCACGGGTCTGACAAAACTCCTTAACGTTCTTATGAGGGGTGGGCCACCAAAGTCCTGTGAGAATTTTTTTCTAAACAATCTATTTCCTTGCATAGTGACCTCCCACAATTCCTTCATGTGCCTCTGATAGTATCATAGGCCTCTCATGCTCCATTACACATTGTCAAAGAATACCATCTGCACCTAACTTATACAAATTCCTTGCTATAAGTTGATAATATTCTACCTTTACTACTAACTTTTTATTCTACACAATTATAAAGTTCGGTGGGACTACTCCTATGCTTAAGAACTGAACAATATCTACAAAGTAATCATCAACCATATGTACTGCGAAAAAATGTGCATCTGGTAGACTGTCATCCACATTTCTTGCATCTTCTCCTGTTAATATGCATGATAAATGATGAAGTCCTGTATTTAATTTTCCTAGTTTCACAATCACTTCAAAATCATACTCCTAAAATAATAACATCAATCTGCATATCTTCCCCCCCAACACTGGCTTATTGACTAAGTATCTCAATGCAAAATGATCTGTGTACATATTAAAATGTGATCCTAACACATAATGCCTAAACGTTTTTAGTGCATACACCATTTCCAGTCCTTCACACTCTATAGTAGTGTGATTATGTTTAGTAGCTGACAATATTCTGCTAGCAAATGCAATGGGATGATCGAAAACTCCTTCCCCTGGTTGAGCTAGAACTGCGCCTAACGCTATAGATGATGCATCTACGTAGATATGGAATTCCTTCTTCCAACCTAGAAATACTAAAATTGGTGCAATAACCAGTTTATGCTTTAAGGTATCCAAACTTTGCTAAAATTCCTTGTTCCATTGAAACTAGATCTCCTTCTTCAACAAATTTTCCAACGGGGCTATGATCTACGCGTATCCTCTAATAAAAATTTTGTAGTACCCCTTATGACCCAATTTTTCAGATAGTTTTTGCACTGAAGTAGGTGGTGGAAAGTCAACAATAACAACAATACGCGTAATATCAACCAAAAATCCTTGTTGGCATACTACATGTCCCAACAAGATACCAAATGGTGCGTAAAAAATACACTTTTTCAAGTTCAAGGAAACCTAGAATTTTCTACATTTGTCCAACATCAAGCATAAAATTTCAATATGGTCCCTCAATAAACTGGACATTGTCCAATCATCCAAGTATAATTCTAGGAATTTATGAATAAATTGTTTAAAAGTTGCGACAACAACTTGGGAAAATATTGTTGGTGCATTTTTCAATCCAAAATGAATGACTATATACTGATAACATCCTCATTCCATCACAAATGTTTTATTATTCCTATCCTCCTGTGTAATCTTAATGTGGTGATACCCAGAGAATCCATCAGTAAATGAGTAAGGATAATGTGCTCCTACATTCTCCAAAACTTCATCTATAAAACGGGGTAGGGAACGGGTCATGTAAGTAAGCACCATTCAGCTTCTATAGATCCATGCAAATTATGATTCCACTCATTTTCTTGTCCTAAATCACCATTGGACTGATCCATTCTGACTCTGCGACAGGTTCAATAATCCCAGCTTCCAGCATCCTATCTATTTTTTCTTTCACTTTATACTTATATACTGAGTTCAATCGGTACAATCTCTACTTTACTGGCTTGGAATCTGACTTCAAAGGGATCGTCATCTCCCCTAGCTCTCCAAAAATCCCTTTCATTTATGAAAATGTAGTTGGAAAAAGTTCTTGGTATTCATACAATAAATCAGTTATCTTCTTGATAGTTTCTTCATTCCAGTAATATCTAATGTGTCCGAACATGGGATTATTCTTCATACCAATATTCACCTTGCGTTTTTTTAACGAATTTGCATACTCGATAGAGTCAAGCTCAGGACCTTCTAATGTGTTCTCTCCTTCAGTTTTGGGTACTTGTAAATTTCTCGGGTTTTCATCCTCCTGGTCTTCTCTAGCAACGTTTTAGCATTCCAAAACCTCTTAGACAGTCGCAGAATATCTACGCACACTACATAAGGGTACTGGTCCCATCAAGTCTTCTTATGTAAATATCTCTTTCTTGATAATCTACAGTGTTGTGTCTACTGAAGGGGCATCGTCTTCAAAATTGAAATTTACCTTGAATTTGCAAGTCAAATATTCTCAATCTATTGTTCCTATGCATACTTCCAGTTCTAAATACTAGTCCTTCGAGATCGTATGCAGAGTGTGTACAAATAAGTGTGTCTATTCCTGCTTAGGTACATAGATCCATGTCATGGTGCATTGTGTAAGATGATTTGTAGGACAACTCAACCTAGTATACTTCCACGTAGTATATTCAATTTCTATTCCAAACCTGACCTTTAACATCCTTATGCATTTCTACCAATTATCTATTCTATCCTTATGCACATCCCACCACCTTATAATAGTCTCTTTCAAGTCGATATCTAAATCTAGCAATCTCTGTTGTTCTAATTTTTGCAATTCAAATTATTTTACAAAAGAATCTATATCTGTTAGTCCATCATACTTGAAGGAATAATGTATCTCAACTCCAATCCAGCGCAATGTGTGGGTAATATGAGCACATCTTCTTGTAGATACTTCATGTAACCTTTCTTGTCAATGTTCCAAGGCTTCTTTTGAATCCGATGTGAAATAATTGATACTTCGCCAACTAAATGCACCCTCAACAGTAGGATTAATATAGTCATCCATCTGTGAAATCACATTCTAAAGGTTATCAAGTTATTTTCCCCTTGTCGATTCCACATATGGTCTTCCTTCTGTGGGATCCAATGGTGCAGTAACTCTCAAGTCTCCTACTTCAAATATCATTTGTCTCTTTTTCAGATCAATAATGGTTTGGTTATCAAAATCCCAATTGAGTCCAAGTAACGTTGGGTAAGGTTTACTACCATCCACTATATCGATTACTTCAAAATATAATGTTCTGCACACTCCATCTATATTAACATTCACCCTTGTTAATCATCCAATCGAAACAATCTTGTGATGATTTTCTAGCCTCAACTGAATAGGTGACTAGATCAACTTTGATTTTCCCATCATTTCCCATATATGCTTCAGAAGGATATTCACATCAGATCCCAGATCCAAGATGATATTATCCATATCATAGTCTCATATGTGTGCATTAAGTCGAAATTCCATGTTCATATTTTTCCTGAGATGTACTTGGTTAACTGCTAGTTGTGAAACAAGTGCTTCTTTATCTTGCGCACATTGGTGGATCATCCTACGCAATGCATTTAATGCAGTTTCATCCTTTATTAGTTCTAAACAACTCTTTAATAAATTTTTAAGAGTACCTACCTTCTCCATTGGCCTTTCTATGATCGAGTGGTCATAGGCTGGAGGCATGTCATACATAGGCTGTGAATTAAATTATCCCCATCATGTTTCTACAAGTTCCTTCCTTTCTTACTTATATGTGTATCTCTCTTTTCGAGGTTCAAACGTCGAAAAAGGTTTTGTTTCTTTCTTGACCCACTCGTCAGTTTGAATTCCTTGTTCTATCACATTGGCGCTTGTTCTTTCTCCTTCGCGCATAACTACTGCTACCCTTGGTCGATCATCATGATATTCCACTGCTATCATCTACACATTCTGGTTCCTTTTCTCCTACCACTTTGCGATCAGTTGTGGGAAGTCTTCTATCACATGATCCGATTGTCTGCAGTATGTGCATGCCATACAAGAATTCTGATAGTCTCGTACAAAATTCCCAGTTTGGTTACAGTTATAGTAGATAATATATCCTTTTCCTCTACCAAATCCTCCTCTTCCCCGACCTTTAAATCTTCCTCTCCCTCCTTGATTGTATCCCCTCAGAGTATTATATTGTGGTACCCCTCCTTCTGATCCGTCTTCCCCTTGGACTATGTATGCATATGTGGTGTGTTCTCTCATTATATCGAGTGCATGGAAGTCATTTTCATCATGTCCCATGGACTTACAAGTATTACAAAATAATATTTTGAAAGTGATTTGATACTTCCACATCAAAGGACAAGTAGTTGGGTGATGACCCATCATTCTGCATATCTCACACCACACCCCTTCTCCAAGGGATTCAGGGCTCCTGTAGCCAATAATTTTTAGATGATAGACACTCATTCTTATGATGACCTTCCTTTCTTCATGTAACACACCATACTTCTTCATGTTTTTCCTTTCCTTTAGCAAGATCCTATAACTGAATTATCAATGTTGCTAACTGCGACTGAAGTTGATCCATTCTCTCCTATAGGGGATGCTTCCAACTTCATGTTGATCTCTATTTCTTCTGACTACAACGTAATCTCTTTTATGTGTCAATGGGCATAATATATGTGGTAGAAATCCCACACTGAACCATTCCCTATATTGCTCATTTGGAATCTAGAAGGTCAACCAATCCACTAATATCTTGAATATCTTATCAAAATTCCATACCGATTCATTCTGAAATTGTTTGATCTCTTTTAGTTCCATAATACACTATGACTTAGACTTCGATTCCTGGAAATCCTTTAACAGGGCTTTCCTGATGTCTGCCAACATTCTAGCTTGTCCTGCAGGTGTAGTGGAATGATACTTCATATACCAGAGTAACATGCAATCTCTAAATGTTGTCACTAACTGCCTGATTTATGTATCATCATACTAAACCTACTTTAGAGTCCATATTTCTTCACAAACAAATAAGTGTTGTCTCATATCTTCTGTCCATGCTCCGTTGAATACATATATTCTCAAAGTGGGGTCTACCCCCTCCATTGTGCATTATGCAATATTCTTCCTCTGTGTCCCTAAATAACTATGGTTTGTCGTCCTACTTCCACTACTCTTAATACCTCTACTATTGTTGAAGCTAGGTTTGAAAATTTTCACCTTTAAAACTAAAACTTTTCTCTTTCGAGTTTCGTCTTTTCATAAGGTATAATCCTCACTATCAGTCCCAAAGACCGGTACCGAAGTCCCAAAATGATTTCATTTCTTCGTTATAATTAAAGACAAAAAGCTCAAGTGTTATTAAATTCTAGACGCACGTTCTATAAAGTTTTTCAAATCACGATAATTTAAAACCCTACAGGAGTTAATTAACCATCTTTTAATCTTTCGGGATTCGGGGTTTACTCAAAACAACACCTTTTTGATACATTTTGAGTCGAGAAATCCTGATTCCTGATTTCCCGAAGGAAGTGAAAGTCAGTCTTAATCTTGATTAATTAATTTAAAATTAATCCCATCGTGATTTTGGGATTCGAGGTTTAGTAGTGACATACTTCATGTAACCACGATCCCCGAAACCCCGAAATGCGAAGTCCCGACTTAATACAGAAGTTAAGGCTTAAAACTAATCTCATCACGATTTCAGGATTCGAGGTTTAGTGGTGACATACCTCATGTAACCGCAATCCCCGCAACCCCGAAACATGAAGTCGTAACTCAATACCGAAATTTAAAGAGAACTAATTTCATTTTAAAAATACATTTAATGGTAATTAAACTTCTTAGGTACTTTCTTTTCGGCCTCCGTCAAAAGAAATTTTTTGAATGTTGATTTTAGAATTGTTGAAATATGGCCACATTAATAAGGGATAGATCGTGATTTCTATGACACAAATGTGTATCTCAGAAATATTCTTTGCATTAAAGGTATTAAATTATTGACACCTGTGTCAGTACTTTCACCATAAAATGAGTTAAAAGAAAATTAAAGGTTTGTGTTTTGAAACTTATTCTCGCTTTTTCTATCAGAAGTAAGATAATAAAGCTGAGCTTTCACACCTCTCTTCTGTGACAGGTTTTTGTTCCAATACAGAGTCATGGCACCAAAGAAGGGACCCAAGAAGAGTGAAGATGCAACTGAGAGTTCCATCCCAGAGGAAGATGTCATATCAGACACCACACCGCATGCTATCGACTCAATTAAATCATGGAGACAAATTTATGAAAATATGGACTGCGAGATAAAAAAATCCCCTAACGACTCTGAGAATCACCTCCGGAACATAGCAGAATCAAAACTTCACAAAATTGCAACACGCTCATGACTCATGTCATAAAACGACATGATCAGTTGGGCTTTGGACAAGGTTGATATTCCAACGAGAAGCATTTTAAATTATCAAGGGGCCATTATCGGCTCATTCAGACCTGAACATATCCAGATTATGTACAAACTCTCTCCCAATCCTAATTTCATTTACAACACCGCATATAGTAGAATTCCAGAGAAAGGAATGCATTGAGGCAGACCAAACTTACCCCGATTTAATCAAAGGTTGGTGGAGATATCCATCAAAATTTAGGGCCGACACCCACGGAATTTATGCCACATCTTCTTTGAATGAGTACATGGTTTATATAGCCATGATGCTGTGCAGACTCTTTGGAAAAAAGAATCCCTGTCATTCCCCACAGAATGAGTGCCCTTTTTAGAAGAAGCATCAAAAGGATATAGTTTCAACTGGGACAAGATTTTATCTGATAATACAGCCAAAGAGATTTTGGATTACAGAGCTACAAGAGCCCAAGGTCAACTAGAGGCCTTCTACATGTCTGCATAGCTCATGGACGCAATTTGTTTTATTACTCCATTTCCCCTGATGAATTGGAGTTGGAACATAACCTGCCCTGAACCCATTCACGAATATCACTCTGAGTTGTGGGAAGAAAATGCAAAAAAATCGTTTTATGAAATTTTCCATTTCGTGGTGATACCCATGCATAAAATGTTTTTCGGCTATGACCCTCCTCGCATTTCTGAAGCAGTTTCAAATAACCTCAAGAAAATAGCAGACTGGTTCATTGAAGAAAACTTCTCCTACATCAGGGTTTATGGGTGCTCAATCCCCCCTCACGCGCTTCCAAAATTCCTTCTGGACAGACTAGTGTGTAGGGAAGTAGCACACCAAATAGTAAAAAGAGGTATTGGAATAGAGATAAAGGAAGCTCAAAAGAATTCCTGCCCAATCTTCCCTATGCACATCGATAAATTTTCATTACTAAATTTGGGACATTCTAGGGTGGAAGCAGAGGCACTTGAAGAAGTTAAACTGTTAAATATTGAGTACAAAAGGCATGACCCTTATCAATTAGTGAACAAACACTTGATACACTACAATATGAAATCCTATGAACATGATGAGTCCCCTTGGGACAACATGTTCAAAGGAACCAAGTCTTATAAAGAAGTGTTGGAAAGAGTACAGACACTGTCATCCGACCTGCAAGTCATATTTCGGACCTTTCAGAAGCATCGACGGAGTGGTCTGCCCCAATTACTTCAAGGAGAAGAAATTACCCTCCCCTAGGAGCAAGAAAGCGTTCCACTAGGTTTCGAGCAGGAAACACAAAAGAAGGGAAATCCCAAAAAAGCCCTATACTATACGGAAAGGCCTCCACCAAGCAAAAATACCGAAGCAGAGAAAAGGTCAGGTAGACCTCCCAAGTCCAGTAAGCCTACTCCCACTTCATCACCAGGGGTTGATGTAAACATGCCTAAGGCAGTAGGATGGAAAGGATCTACAGAGCTAGGGATTCCCATAGCTTCCTTAACCCCCTTACAGTCCACTTTTGGACTCCCACATATGGGAGTTCTATTTGTTGATGACCTTACCTCCATTCCCATAGATGAGATTCCTCCTTCCGATTATTTTTTCAGTAGAAAAAGGAAGGCCATCCTGAAACATGAGATGCATAAGAGGGAGGGGAACATGGTTAAAAAAAATAAAGTCTTGATAGACAGACAAAATATGGAGGAAGAAGGTTTTGCTACAGAGATAGCAGGTTCCATGGGAGCCATGGAAACAACAAAATTTTTTACCATGGGAAAAATGATAACTAGGATAAAGAAGAGTGATAAAATCATAGCACAATTACGAGAGAAGTTAAAGAATGCTGAGGAAAGCATTAGAGAAGAAATGAGTAAAATCTTGGAGTAGACAAGGGTTGCCAAAAGGTTAGAGGTTCAATCACTCAAAACGAGTTTGGACGAAATGAGCCAGGAAATACAAACAAGTCAGCTACAGATTACTCATCAAAAGGAGCATGCAGAACAGTTGCAGGCTAGACTAATATCAATGGAAGATCAGATTATATACCTAAAAGATTTCCAAGCCCAGTCACTAGAAGTGCATTCAAAAATAGAAATTGAACAGCAGAAATTGATTTCCAAGATAGAAATTGTTCAGAATTACTTTCAAGGAGTAGATAATGCCTTTGATAATATGATCCTGACGAAAAAAGAAGCCAAAGAAGCGAGGATTACTCTCCAAAAGGAAATTATATATTCGACAGGTGAAGAGGTACCCAAAACTACGAAAGTATCAGCCACAGAGAAAATAAGAGGTGACATCATGCTCAAGCTATGGGAGACCAACATAACTGAAAGCAAAAGAATAGCCAAAGAAATCAAAGATGTCTGTGAAGAATTTTTTGATATTTTAGACAAAGGGTCATTAAATATTGGAAAAGCTAATTGTACAGGACTTTTGGGACAGATCAATATTGTAAGACATCAATTAAATTTTAGGGAAAATTTGAGTGAAATCCAAATGGAAATTTCACAATTAAGAAAAATCGATGTCACCCTAATGGACAGGTTGTTAGTTGAGCCTAACTTAAAGTTGTATTCAGTAAAGTTTATAGATAAAGGAGTTGATGACCGTCTTTCCAAGATTCAGTGAAATTTTTATCTGTTTGAGGCAAGAGATCTTCCAGAACCCCCTAGAAATTTTACATAGTTCCTGGAGAAACGCATTAATTGTATCGAATCAAAAGAAGGAGAGTCATCAATAAAGTAAAAGTATTATTTGGAAGAGATTTACTTCAAAGAAAATGGAAAAATAGAGAAGATCATGAAAACGGTTTTGGATCTATTTTTTAACAAATAGTTAGTCTCTAAGAATTAGGAAATCACCAACCATCCTAAGATTGGTGGTTTTGTATAAATGTAATTTTTCAAG
>ML819083.1:92583-105323 GCA_009831015.1 Picea engelmannii | reverse complement strand
AAAGAAAATGGAAAAATAGAGAAGATCATGAAAACGGTTTTGGATCTATTTTTTAACAAATAGTTAGTCTCTAAGAATTAGGAAATCACCAACCATCCTAAGATTGGTGGTTTTGTATAAATGTAATTTTTCAAGACTAAGAAGAGGCCTTTTTCTGGATGAATTGTTAAAAAGAAAAACTTTTTTTTGCCTGAATTAATATTATATAGATTGAAGATTCTAGATCTGGTCAAGCCTGAGTTATGTGTTTCTCTGTCATTCAATTTTTATTTCATACTTTCGTTTGAAGTGTTTCATGTGGTAACTTCTATTATAGTGATTGAACAATTAGATTATCTAATCATTTGCATTTTTTCCTCTGTATCAGCTTTCAGTGGATATAAGACCTATGAACATTTTAGGACTCTGAAATTGTATGCTTTTGCAAATTTATCATCCCTTTTTCTTGTATTAAATTAAAATGAGATTCTTCTTAAATTGATGCCTCTTTTTTGTTATACAACTACATGTTTCCTTTTTCTTCATTCCATACACTGTCTCCTTTAAATTTGACTCAGATACTAGAAAAGGCCTTTATTTCTGTTATACTATTGATTCATAATTTGGAAGTTCTATTTTTATAAATTCGAACCAGAAATTTGCGACCCTTGAAAATATTCTTGATTTACAAAAAAGAAACCCCTAGCTTTCATGACTGTTCTAGTTACCAGAAAACCCAATATAGAACCCAGTCTGTCAGATCAAATGAGCATTGCGTTAAACCTATTCAATACCATCTTACAAACAACAAATACATGGGTAGAACTTGAAAGATCGTGGGCTGCAATTGAAAGGGATATTAGCATTCAAGAACAATGGGAAGCTAGACAGAGACAGTTAAGGAGCTAAATATGATCTCGATTTCCTTTAAACTAGTTATTTTTACCCATTAATTATCTCTACCTTTATGGATGCCTTGATGGTATACTTTAGAGCCTTAAATTATAAACTCAGGAACAACATCTTTTTGGCGTCGTTGTCAGGGACCGAAGAAATGAATCTTTTCCCTGGGAAGAATGACATTGACACTTTCTTTCTTTGATAGTGAACAAAGATCGAAAAACCTTCTAAGGCTACTTTTATCTTTCACTTGGCAACTGCACATTTTTTTAAACTGGCTTCTAGCCGAAAGAACACCAGAAAGAACCTGGATGACAAGCAAACTTCGCCAGTTTCTGATCTGAAAAAGATTTTAAAATTAAGAAGATCTCTTAGACAAATCATTTCACCGACACATGTCATCTGTCAAGAAAATTCTTCATGGTTGAATGTCAGAGGAACACTTGAGAGATCCCTCTCCCTCCCCCTGTCGATCGACACATGCTCTTTTCCCGAAGTCCACACTCCTACTACCGAACGCTTCGACTTACAAGCCTGGAGAAACAATTTCTCTTCACCTTGGGCCTTCTTTTTCCAGTTTTCTGTGCTTTGACGATCAGTTCCCCACAGCCTTTCTGTCAAATTCAAGTACAACCCAAGTTTCAATCTCAAATCTATCAATGGATGCACACAGAGGTGCGGGGGATAGATCCGGTGTTGTAGGTGGTGCCACAGGCAGCCAAGTACCGCTCCCTATTGCTAAGGTGGATGCCAGATAACACCTCTTGTCCTCTCGGTTCCCCTACATGACCTTCCAGAAAATTACATGAAAAATCTCCCAAAATTTACAGGGAAAGGCGATTTAACCGCACAAGAGCACATCAATTTCTTTGACCAATTTTCCAATATCCTAGGACTTGAACACGAAGATGTCTACTCTAGAATCTTAGTACAAACTTTTGAAGGGCAGGTCAGAACCTGTTTTTGAGGCTTAGCAGTGGGATCTTTAAGGTCATACGATGAACTCGAAAGTGCTTTCATCAGAAAATGGGGAGAAAGAAAAGATCACCTCTATTGTTTGACTGAATTCGGGGCTCTTAGAAAGAAAAATTCTGAGTTAATTCTCGAGTTCACCCAAAGATTTAATAAATTGTACAATAAAATTCCCATCGAGGTCAAACCTTCTCAGCCTGCATTGAAAGTAACTTTCGTTCGAGCTTTCGACCTCGATTTCTCCTTACTATTGAGAGAGAGGATATCAGTAGACCTCACCAAGATGCAAGATGATGCCCTAGAAATCGAATCAAACATGATTGCTTCAGGAAAGCTAAAATCCAAAACGGAGGTTGGGAACAAAGAAACCAGAAGATACAGAGAACAAGGAGGATCTTTAGGGTCAGGAAGATATTCGGGAGACAAAATGGATGACATGGATAGGATAATTAAATAACTGTCTAATAAGATTTCAAAAATGGAATTAGAGAAGACTAAAAATGACCATTTTCCCAGAAAGGATTTCAGAACGAATCCCAACCTTCAAATCCCACAAAAATAGACTAAGAATGAGGATCAGAAAATCCCAACCCCCTTCAAGAGTGAAAACTTCATTGGAGAGGAAGATTTAGAAGATCTTGAGGAATTAGAGGAAGATATAAACAATTTGGGTGATGATGAGCCACAACCCTATTTATCAAGACAAGATTATGAAAAATTCTTAAATAAAGAAAATAGATTGGAAAATGAACTAAACGATAGTACTTCTGAATATTTGACCTACCAGGGTATTGCTGATGGTATAATGGCAGAGCTTCAACAGAAGTACAATCTAAGGCCTAGAAACAAGAGTGTTACAATCACCCAAAAGAAGAAAATCTTGTTGAGGAGCGAGATAGACGAGATAGTTTCAAAAAATGTTGAAAAACAGACTGTAAAAACTGACCAAATGGACACACAGCCTACCAATACTAAGGTAGTTGAAACACTCACAGTCAAAAAACTGAAAGCGAAAGCTCCTGCAACTGAAACAAAACCTTCACCACAAAAGAAAGATGATAAGAAGGGAGTCGAAGCCCAAAACGTTGAGAATGACAAAACTGTGGGAAATTTCAATCTGGAAAACGAAATCAATAAAATCAAGATCCCCATACCTTTTGTCGAGCTGGCAAAAAACCCAACGTACAGAAAACAAATTGCCAATTTGATTAGTTTTTTGAAAGATGAAATCCAAGCCGACATCATTAACTTAGAAGATGACAAGCTGAACATAGTTTTTGGCCCTCATTTCGAAGGCGCCAAAGACACTGTTTCTCCCTTCTATATCATGTTAACCTTGTTCGACCAACTACTCCATAACTGTATGCTTGATTCTGGAGCATCCCACAATGTAATGCCTAAAACCATTATGGATAAGTTGGGCCTTGAAATTACTAGGCCTTATGGAGATTTATATTCTTTCAATTCTAGAAAAGTTAAATTTATAGGCATGATTAAAGACTTGGTGGTAAATTTGGCTCAAATACCTGCGAAAAGCATTCTCATGGATGTAGTGGTCGCCGATCTCCCTCCAAAATATGGTATGCTGTTATATAGATTCTGGGGTGCCAAGCTTGGGGGGTCCCTCCAACTTGACATGACATATGCTACGATCCTAGTTTTTGGAGGACAGTTCACACACCTGTACGGAGAGACCAGGTTAGTGTTCACAGTAAGTGATCCGTGCAACCCAAATAATCACCCTGTATATATTGCCGATTAGGATCTAGGTAATTTTATCTTATCCATTGACGATGATATTGTCTTAGGTATAGATGAAAGTTGTATAGAAGATTCCAGAAAAGAAAAAGCAATATTTTTCAGAGGATGCAAATACAAAGTAGTTCAAATCTAGCAGTTCTCAGAGTTAGTATGAGTGTGTCTGACAGCTATCAATTGTTCGCAGGAAAAACGTGAGGACTCAAGAGACCAATTTTACTACAGGGGTAATCCGCATGGATAACCATGATAAATACTTACCCTAAAGGTAATGAGTAAACAATCTTCTAGCTGTAAATCCGACGAACTATTAAGGTATGAACTCTGACCCGAGAACATGAGTTAAAATATCCTAAGAAGTACAAGTGAATGAGATGCTGATTTTTTATAAATAAATAAAAAGATTATATAAATGAATGATTAATACTCGTTATCACTCCCAAGTTTCTGAGGTTCTCTCACCTTTCCACTTCGATCATTATCAAGCTTACTCTTCACCCATCTTGTTTTTCTCCCTTTAAGTCTCATCTTAATTTCGGAAATGTTCAAACTAACTTTCGAAACAAAGATAGGTAAAATCCTCTGTTTTTCCTAAGCCTTGGCTAAACCGGAAGTATGTTTGGGCTAATCTTAACCTTTTTAGTCCTTCTACCAGAAATAAAAAAGATCGTTTTCGCTCAAGTGAAGTCCCTAATAATAAAAAAAAAATTGTTAATAAATTTTCCCTGAGATTCTCCATAAAGTTAGAGTGTCTGAGGGCCCAAAGTAGATCAATCTAGAGCTTTTTAATAAGTTGACAGACCTTTTCTATAATAAATTTATTTTTTTCCCTGAGTATGTTACATACTTATTGATTGCCCCCACTTCATAACAAATATGTATAGAAAGAGATGGTGAAATGAAATTCGTTATCGATTGCCCCCATCTAACATAAAGAGGTGGTGAAAGGAAAATCGTTATCGATTGCCCCCATCTAATATAAAGAGATGATGAAAGGAAATTCATTATATGATTTCCCTCATCTCATCATTTAAATGCTAAAATTAATGAAGTGGTGAAAGGAAATTCAATGTGGAAAATCCGATAACTTCACTGGGGTACTGAACAGGCCCGCTGGTAGTGAAGCAATGTCTCCATACTAGACAAGGATGTTATACACAAATTTCAAGATGCTTTGGCATTTTTCTTCTTTCAACCAGATTACACTCTAAGATTATGGGATTCCAGATTACACTCTAACAGTCTCTCGATGCGAATACGATCAAATCAAAATTGGTAGAACGACTAATCTTGTTTTGATTATCTTGCACAAGTCTGAGGTCAATTTTAGAAAGGGAAATCCAAGTGATCCTATTTTGAAATTGTCGAACACTTTAGTTTGGAAAGTTTTCTGAAGTTAAGGTTGGGATATTTATCCCCTTAGTAGTTTTCACAACTGTGTCTCACAGACTAAAATAACTGACCCCATTTACCCAATAAAAGACACTAAGTCTGCCCATTCTCCTCATCTCGCAAGGAGACGAGGTCCCCAATTGGAGCCTATGTTGAAGCTAGTTTTGAAAATTTTCACCTTTAAAACCAAAATTTTTCTCTTTCAGGTTTCGGCTTTTCATAAGGTATAATCCTCACTATCAGTCCCAAAGATGGGTACCGAAGTCCCGAAATGATTTCATTTCTTTATTATAATTAAAGATAGAAAGCTCAAGTGTTATTAAAGTCTAGACACATGTTCTATAAAGTTTTTAAAATTGCGATAATTTAAAACCCTAAAGGAGTTAATTAACCATCTTTTAATCTTTCGAGATTCGGGGTTTACTCAAAACAACACCTTTTTAATACATTTTGAATCGAGAAATCCCGATTCTCAATTTCTCGATTTCCCGAAGGAAGTGAAAGTCAGTCTTAATCCTAATTAATTAATTTAAAACTAATCCCATCACAATTTCGGGATTCGGGGTTTAGTGGTAACATACTTCATGTAACCGTGATCCCCGAAACCCCGAAATGCGAAGTTCCAACTCAATATGGAAGTTAAGGCTTAAAACTAATCTCATCATGATTTCAGGATTCGGGGTTTAGTGGTGACATACCTCATGTAACCGCGATCCCCAATACCCTAAAACGTGAAGTTGCAACTCAATACCAAAATTTAAAGAGAACTAACTTCATTTTAAAAATACATTTAATGGTAATTAAACTTCTTAGGTACTTTTTTTCGACCTCCATCAAAAGAATTTTTTTGAATGTTGATTTTAGAATTGCTGAAATACGGCCACATTAATAACGGATAGATCGTGATTTATGTGACACAAATGCGTATCTCAGAAATATTCTCTGCATTAAAGGTATTAAATTCTTGACAACTGCGTCAATACTTTCACCATAAAATGAGTTAAAAGAAAATTAGAGGTTTGCGTTTTGAAATTTATTCTTGCTTTTTCTATCAGAAGTAAGATAATATAGCCGATCTTTCACACCTCTCTTCTGTGACAGGTTTTCATTCCAATACAGATTCATGGCACCAAAGAAGGGACCCAAGAAGAGTGAACATACAACTAAGAGTTCCAGCGCAGAGGGAGATGTCATATCAGACACCACACCGCATGTTATCGACTCAATTAAATCATGGAGACAAATTTATGAAAATTTGGACTGTGAGATAAACAATTCCCCTAACAACTCCGAGAATCACCTTTGGGACATAGCAGAATCAGAACTTCACAAAATTGCAACACGCCCACGGCTCATGCCATACAACGACATGATTAGTTGGGCTTTGGACAAGGTTGATATTCCAACGAGAAGCATTTTAAATGATCAAGTGGCCATTATTGGCTCATTCAGACCCGAACATATCTAGGTTATGTACAAACTCTCACCCAATCCTAATTTCATTTACAATTCTGAATTTATAGCAGAATTCCAGAGAAAGGAATGCACTCAGGCAGACCAAACTTACCCCAATTTAATTAAGGGTTGGTGGATATGTCCATCAAAATTTAGGGTCGATAAACATGGAATTTATGCCACAGCTTCTTTGAATGAGTACATGGTTTATGTAGCCATGATGTTGTGCAGACTCTTCAGAAAAAAGAATCCCTGTCATTTCCCCGCAGAATGGGTGCCCTTTTTAGAATAAGCATCAGAAGGATATAGTTTCAACCGAGACAAGATTTTATCTGATAATATAGCCAAAGAGATTTTGGATTACAGAGTTGTAAGAGCCCAAGGTCAACCCGTGGCCTTCTACATGTCCGCATACCTCATGGACGCAATTTGTTTTATGACTCCATTTCCCCTGATGAATTGGAGTTGGAACATAACCTGCCCTGAACCCATTCACAAATATCACTCTGAGTTGTGGGAAGAAAAAGAAAAAAAAATCATTTTACGAAATTTTCTATTTCGTGGTGATACCCATGCATAAAATGTTTTGCAGCTATGACCCTACTCACATTTCTGAAGCAGTTTCAAATAACCTCAAGCAAATAGCAGACTGGTTCATTGAAGAAAACTTCTACTACATCAGGGTTTATGGGTGCTCAATCCCCCCTCACGCCCTTCCAAAATTCCTTCTGGACAGACTAGTGTGTAGGGAAGTAGCACACCAAATAGTAAAAGGCGGTATTGGAATAGAGCTAAAGGCATCTCAAAAGAAGTCGTGGCCAATCTTCCCTGTGCACATCGGGAAATTTTCATTACTAAATTTGGGACATTCTAGGGTGGAAGCAGAGGCACTTGAAGAAGTTAAATTGTTAAATATTGAGTACAAAAGGAATGACCCTTATCAATTAGTGAACAAACACTTGATACACTACAATATGAAAGCCTATGAACATGAGGAGTCCCCTTGGGATGACATGTTCAAAGGAACCAAGTCTTATAAAGAAGTGTTGGAAAGAGTACAGACATTGTCGTCTGACCTGCAAGTCATCTTTCGGACCTTTCAGAAGCATCGAAGGAGTGGTTTTCCCCAATTACTTCAAGGAGAATAAATTACCCTCCCCCAAGAGCAAGAAAGTGTTCCACCAAGTTTCGAGTAGGAAACACAAAAGAAGGAAAATCCCAAAAAATCCCTACAAGATACAGAAAGGTCTCCACCAAGCAAAAATACTGAAGCAGAGAAAAGGTCAGGTAGACCTCCCAAGTCCAGTAAGCCTACTCCCACTTCATCACCAGGGGTTGATGTAAACACGCCTAAGGTAGCAGGAGGGAAAGGATCTATGGAGCTAGGGAGTCCCATAGCTTCCTTAACCCCCTTATAGTCCACTTTTGGACTCCCACAGACGGGAGTTCTATTTGTTGATGACCTTACCTCCATTCCCATAGATGAGATTCTTCCTTCTGATTATTTTTTCAGTAGAAAAAGGAAGGCCATCCTGAAACAGGAGATGCATAAGAGGGAGGGGAACATGGTTAAAAAAAATAAAGTCTTGATAGATGGAAAAAATCTGGAGGAAGAAGATTTCGCTACAGAGATAGTAGGTTCCATGGGAGCCATGGCAACAACAAATTTTTTAGCCATGGGAAAATGATAACTAGGATAAAGAAGAGTGATAAAATCATAGCACAATTACGAGAGAAATTAAAAAATGATGAGGAAAGCATTAGAGAAGAAATGAGTAAAATCTTGGAGCAGACAAGGGCTTCCGAAAGGTTAGAGGTTCAATCACTCAAAACGAGTTTGGACGAAATGAGCCAGGAAATACAAACAAGTCAACTACAGATTACTCAGCAAAAGGAGCACGCATAACAATTGCAGGCTAGACTAATATCAATGGAAGATTCGATTATAGACCTAAACGCTTTCCATGCCCAGTCATTGGAAGTGCATTCAAAAATAGAAATTGAACAACAGAACATGATTTCCAAGATATAAATTATTCAGAATTACTTTCAAGGAGTAGATAATGCCTTTGATAATATTATCTTGAGGGAAAAAGAATCCAAAGCAACGAGGATTACTCTCCAAAAGGAAATTATATATTCGACAGGTGAAGAGGTACCCAAAACTACCAAAGTATCAGACACAAAGAAAATAAGAGGCGACATCATGCTCAAGCTATGGGAGACCAACATAACTGAAAGCAAAAGAATAGCCAAAGAAATCAGAGATGACTGTGAAGAAGTTTTTGATATTTTAGACAAAGGGTCATTAAATATTGGAAAAGCTAATTGTACAGGACTTTTGGGACAGATCAATATTGTAAGACATGAACTAAATTTTAGGGAAAATTTGAGTGAAATCCAAATGGAAATTTCACAATTAAGAAAAATCGATGTCACCCTAATGGACAGGCTGTTAGTTGAGACTAACTTAAAGCTGCAATCAGTAAATTTTATAGATAAAGGAGTTGATGACCGTCTTTCCAAGATTCAGAGGAAGGTTTATCTATTCGAGGCAAGAGATCTTCCAGAACCCCCCATAAAATTTACACAGTTCCTGGAGAGATGCCTTGAATGTATCGAATCAAAAGAAGGAGAGTCATTAGTAAAGTAAAAGTATTATTTGGAAGATCTTTACTTCAAAGAAAATGGAAAAATAGAGAAGATCATGAAAACGGTTTTGGATCTATTTTTTAACAAATAGTTAGTCTCTAAGAATTAGGAAATCACCAACCATCCTAATATTGGTGGTTTTGTATAAATGTAATTTTTCAAGACTAAGAAGAGGCTTTTTTTCTGGATGAATTGTAAAAAAGAAAAACTTTGTTTTGCCTGAATTAATATTATATAGATTGAAGATTCCAGATCTGGTCAAGCCTGAGTTATGTGTTTCTCTGTCATTCAATTTTTATTTCATACTTTCGTTTGAAGTGTTTCATGTGGTAACTTCTATTATAGTGATTGAACATTCAAATTATCTAATCGTTTGTAGTTTTTCCTCTGTATAAGCTTTCAGCGAATATAAGACCTATGAACATTTTAGGACTCTGAAATTGTATGCTTCTGCAAAGTTTCCATCCCTTTTTCTTGTATTAAATTAAAATGAGATTCTTCTTAAATTGATGCCTCATTTTTTTTATACAACTACATGTTTCCTTTTTCTTCATTTTGTACACTGTCTCCTTTAAATTTGACTCAAATACTAGAAAAGGCTTTTATTTCTGTTATACTATTGATTGATAATTTGGAAGTTCTATTTTTATAAATTCGAACCAGAAATTTGCGACCCTTGAAAATATTCTTGATTTACAAAAAAGAAACCCCCAGCTTTCATGACTGTTCCAGTTACCAGACAACCCAATATAGAACCCGTTCTTTCAGATCAAATGAGCATTGCATTAAACCTATTCAATACCATCTTACAAACAACAAATACACGGGGAGAACTTGAAACATTGTGGGATGCAATTGAAAGGGATAATAGCATTCAAGAACAATGGGAAGCTAGACAGAGACAATTAAGGAACTAACTGTGATCTCGGTTTCCTTTAAACTAGTTCTTTTTACCCATTAATTATCTCTACCTTTTTGGATGCCTTGACGATATACTTTAGAGCCTTAAACTATAAACTTAGGAACAACATCTGTTATATTTAATTCCTTCACTAACTACAAGTGACAAATTTTCAAATCTTACCTCAGACCTCAGAGACAAACAGGGTGGTGGGTTTGACACAGATTCTAGCCTAAGTGGGGCTAATGGGATGTAATGGATCTCCTTTTGTTAGGCTAAGTTGTCAGTATTTTTCCTCCTCCTTTATTTATGTGCACGATATTCCTTTGATCTGGAGCACTACGTATGTGTCGTCAAACTCATTGTGTTTCCCTTCTCTATCAACCACATTCCTCTTCCTACTATATCGAAGTATTTTTCCACTGCACAACACTCCAATCTCTTCTTTCGTTGCACCTTCTTCCTTTCTCAACATTCTCAGTCCATCCATTCCTTATTTATATTTTCCTACATCCCTCTTTTCCATACTCTCAAACCTTCCCCTAGTCAGTCCCCATCCCCTTCTGCTCATGGAGGCGCCTAGCTACTAGGGTAATCAAATTCAATCTTCATAACCCCTTTATCACACAACAACATATTGACCCAAGTAGACAATGATTTCAATATATTTCACACAGACCTTTAAAGAAATCTCTTTCAACGACACTGTATGACTGGGTACAATCTATAGCAAACTCAGTAATATAACCCCCCAATACACTATCCAACCAGAAATCGACTATGCACGAGATCCGATTACTTATGGTATTAACTTGTTGAATAAACTTAGGGGTCCAACTCCTTGAAACAAAAATGAAAATTGTTTTTTTCTTTTTAGATGACCTCTTTAACCACTCAACCAAAACTATCGAGAAATCAACAAAGAAAATATCATGTAAGTCTATAAATACATATCTCTCTAGCCACTTCTCCGAGATGATCCACGGGTTCTTATTATTATCTCTAGAAAAAACATGCTCCTTTGTCTCTAACCACCATACTATTTCTTCCTTATTCAACCTCCACATTCCCCTCAGCTGCAGATCTCGATCCCGAAAACAGAACTATTTGTTAGTGCATAGTGGGCAGACCCAGGGTTTAACATGAATTCACCAAAACAATACTTAGATATCGGTCCTTTCAGCATCACCCACAAGCAGGTGAAGTATCACCCGAGGTATCTATGGGGACTGCAATTACTAGGTTTCCACAGTGTTGAAGGGATGGGATTCAATCCTTATAGCCATTCTAGCTTAGCATTTATTTAGGATTATACCATGTTAAAAGAAACAAATTAACATGTAACATATTATTATCAACAAAACATATATCATATGTTCAATAAACAGAACAATCAAAACATAAAACATAGACACCATGATTTAACGTGATTCACCCAAGATGGGATACGTCCACAATGACCAACTTCTTATTATGTTATTTAGAACATCCATTACAAAATATGCACACTGTGCGCATACATTATTCCCTTGTCATTCTCCTATCTCTCTGTCACTCTTCGCTACTTACTTACTTTCCTACTCCATTCTTTATATATTTTTCCTCCCTTCTATCCCAAAACCCTTACATATTTATATAATTACACGAGGTCTTAGCCCGTATCAATGGACCCAAATTCCTAACGAATTCCAATGATCTTCCTTCTTTTGTGCGTGTTGATCCCTGAAAGTGTGCCAATTGTCTCTCCTTCCTTTGTGCGCACTGCACAATTCCCAAAACTGGTCCCAAAAAGGAGACAATAAAGGAGTGTTTGAATAATTGGTTCTTGAAAAAAGAACACAAATGCATCTAACGGGCCAAAAATGCTCAAATATTTCAAGAAATATTACTATTGGCCTTTGAATGTGCATCTCAAGTTGGGAAAGTTTTTGAAACCATAAAAGTTCCCACAAATGCTATGAAAAATTTAATATGAATTAAATAAATTTCATATTATATAAATTTCAAAGCATATTGTTTTTAGGAGGGTCACAGGGGATGTACAAATAACTATGCATAAATGAAGTCTTTGAAATTATGAATGGAGCTAGCAATTGATAAGGGGGGTTAAAATATCCAAGTGATTGGTGACTCTTTTGTGGTAACCAACTAGATGTTCGAGGTCATTTCAAGATGGAAACATTGTTTTTCTATTGTTCCTAAAAGAGTACCTTCCAACATTTCATTGGTTATCCTCCACCACTCTCTCCTCCAAGTTGGCCTATAACACATTTGAAATGCATATGGAAATTATTGTAATACTTATATTGAAAAAAAAAAAAAATTCAATCAAATTATGATGCATCCAATCATAGTTACAAACTTTCAAACATGTTTGATACTTGTGAATCACCAATCGAAACATTTTCCAAAATGGAAAAAGAAGGTTTCCCCATACCCAAGGTTCCCTCCTAGTTCCCCTATAATACTTATTTATATGTGTGTGTAAGTACATATAGGAAATTTTTAAATAATTTAATGAATTAAGATTAAATTATTGACACTTGAAATCATAACTAAAAAAGTTTCAAACATGCAATTATACATGGGAAGTCCCAACCTCTGCAAAATCTCCCATGCCTATTGACCCTAGTTCAAAATTTAATGTTGAATCATTTAACATCCGAGTGAACTACAATTAATGAACATAAACATTTTGTATTAATTCAAAAGTTTTGATTAAGAAGATCGA
>ML819083.1:69835-85708 GCA_009831015.1 Picea engelmannii | reverse complement strand
CCCAAGCCATTAAACATCGCGAGTAGCAAAAATCCCGACGGAAGAAGTTCCGAAGGCCGACGTTGGTTGATGTTAGTGTCTCAGTTAGGAATTAATTTGCTTATGATTAAAAATGATGTTTAGAAATTTTGGGTTGTTACACTAGCCCTAACATTATCCCAATCCTCTACACACTTAGAAACATTTGCACATATTTATGACAATGCACAAAAACATGTCCATATGTACTTGATATATATATAAGATATTTATCAGTCATATGTTGTTGATATGATTGGGGTTGTACATTGGCCGACATGATGTGATGTCTATTCAAACGTACTTGATTCAAACTTCCCCATAAATCATCATTAGCAAAGGATCACATTGATCCATCATGCAATGGATCACTTTCTGCATTACCTACGAATAATTGTTCTCTTTCTCACGATACATGACTAGGGGTCCCTCTATTTCTTTCATTGGCCTACCTGAAGAGTTTGCGAGGAATAATTGGAGTCTCATGTTGAAACGACTCCTCTCAATCCACATATATTATATATGTACCAAGATTCAAATCTATGGCAAGAAAAATTGTACATGTCATAAGGAAATTATGATAATAAATTGATAATATTCTAATTTACATTTAACCAATGCCATTCTTGGTCTACTAGCTATTCATATTGAAATTCCAAAGTGTCAATCCTAGTTTTCTTAGTGTATTAAGAAATTTATAGAACCTGAAACATTGAAGAGTTCTATAAGAAAGTGCATGCTTCCATTCGAGTAGCCCCGTCAATCAAACACACTAAGAAACATGTCCCTAAAGTGTAGAAGCATTACTTGACAATGAAACTAACTTATGAAGAGATAGAATGCTTGAAGAGATAGAAGAATTATTTTTTCATAACACTATTTTAATACATCAATTGACAATATTTTAATACATCATATAAACAATTGTATTTCTTCCACATCCTAAGAAAAAATCCCATTAAAGTACGAACTTTAAGTGCATGCATGTCCACCGGGTTGTGTTCTAGAGGTTGAAAAGTAATGTTTCCATGTTAATGACCCAAGTTCAAATCTCTATGGGCATAGAGCATTAAAATTAAGTTGTTGACCAAGTTTAATAATGTTCCATCATCTTGATAGTGGGGAGTCTAAAAAGTCATCATAGTTTGACCATGATAAATGTAGAATTTATCCATGATACAGGTATCTAATCTCTCTTATTCCACCAAAGCATATATCTAAAGGATAATTCTAAGCAATGAAAATACATGGTGGAGAAAGACTCTTCATAGAAACACATTTCCTCCCAAATGACTACAGAATATGTTTGTATTGTATGAACCAAAACAATCAAAACAATTCCATTCTTAGTCTGGTGGCTATTCATATTGAAATTCCAAAGTCACCCAATCCCAATTTTCTTAGTATATTAAGAAAGGTATAAAGCCTAGAACTTTGAAGAGTTGTATAAGAAAGTGTGTGGTGTCATTGAATAAGACACATTAATCAAAGGCACTTCTTATTCTTAAGGATGTGAATTATCAGTTTCTCAGATTCATTGAGTGAACAATTTTAACAATATACACCTTTCCACATGCACATCGAATTGAATAAATGCCCTTGTTCCACTTGGGATCAATTATATATTTGGCCTTATCAAGCATGTTCCTCAAGGAGTTTGGGGGTGATAAGGTTGTCCTTGATTGATTTCTTCTAGGAATCTTCTCTATTGTGTCAGGTGCTCCCTTAATGAAAGGAAGAAAAACTTTATTATGCCCTTGTTTTCATGGTTATTCTTCTCATTGTTTTGAGATCTTTAGATCACATTACTGCTGTCTCTTTCTTTATAACCATTTCTTTTAAATATTTGAGAGGCATGTTTCAATTCCTCATTAAGGTGTTTTGCATCGAACATTATGACTACTCTAGTGGAGAGTGTATTCACGATGCCAAGATTTTGTGATGGATGAAGATGGAGTCTACTTGAAAGTATTTATCTATGTGAGTTTTCTTCAAGTATTCTTGTTGTGCAATATTATCCATCAACCTTTTTAGTAATCAGACATCTAGGAAAGGAAGGTAGTTGTTCTCTTGAATCTTTAAGGTGAAATTGATACCGTTGGACCAATTATCTCTAGGTGTTTAAGAAACTTGCCTAGATTATCCTTTCCATGACACCATGTGGTATTGGTATCATCAATAGGTCTCTTATGTTATTTTGGTTAGAGGGAAAAGAATTCAATGGCCATCTTCTCCAAATATTCCATGTAAAGATTAGCTACCACTAAGGAGAGTGGAGATTAGCTACCTTAGTTGGCACACAAAATAAGAAGAATTATGCAGTTAGTTGTAGTGTTTTGCTGAAATTTGTAACATTTTACAGTACTCAAGGCCTTGTGCAATATCTTGTAGCCTTCTACAAATAATAGTAGAATTTTAAAGCAAAGTATAGTGTTTTTCAATAGGTTGCAGTGTCTTGCAACAACACTCATATATCCAACATAAGTACTCACAATGAAGACATTGTAAGAATGGAAAAGAACAACTAGACTTTATCACATCTATGGTCCTCTAATAATAACCTCTTGGATATGTATTAGTGGAAAATCCAATTAAAATGAAATAATATGGATGGTGTATCCTTTGGTTATGCTTCATATAGACACAACTTTCTAGCCATAAGCTTCCCAATTCTTACACATCTATGAAGAGATCACCATTTCATGAGGAGTGAAATCAAGGAAGTAAAAATAATGCATAAAGGTGAAGTAAGTAACCTTGGTTTCCATGTGCCTAACTCTACTCATTGCATGGAAATGTGAAATGAACTGAAATGAAATGAAATTATATGACACACAATTCTCACTGTTGGAGAAATTTAAGTGATTAAAATTTAGAGCAATCTATAAAATTATTGGGAAAATCCACCTTCAAAGATAATTTGGCATGGCACCCCTACACATGTGGTGATATAGGGGTCCTAAGTGATAGTCTATTTGACCAACCTTATAACAATAAAGGATAGGATTAAATGGCTTCTAGATTTAGGGTTGACTCGAGGTTAAATATACTTGCAAAGCATAATGAACTATATTTTCAAGGTAGAAGTCTTATGCAATGGGTTTCTAAGAATGATTCTATGGAAAAGACACTTGCATACTTAAAATGGACAAATTGTAAATCAAGAAGAAAATTGGAAAATTAAACTTCACACTTGCAAATTAGTATTAAAGATTAAAGTACATTCCAAATAAAATATATAACTAACTATATGGAATAATCCTACAACAAAACTACACCAACAAACACACAACTCACATCTACTAACACAATAAAGGCCTACACCAACAAACACACAACTCACATCTACTAACACAATAAAGGGTGGCAGTGCCAATGAGCCTATTGTTTAGTTTGAGTGGGTCCTTTCTCATTAAAGAAGAGTTTTTGAACGCCTCCATAACTACAAAAACCTTTTAATTAACATGGAAATTAATCTATATTAACATACATAGAAAACATGAAAATGAAACAGATTTAGATCTGCTTATTATCTTAAAACATAATTGTCAATCCAGATCTAAAAAAGTATTCTAACCTTAAATACCTTTTTCTTCTTATATAATCTCCAACCCTAGCATATACCTCCAAGCTGGGATTATTTATATAGATAAACATAGTTATAAAAAAAAATGCTCTTTCACAACTTTAACGATCTTAACAAATTAATTTTAAGTTAAACGAACTAGTAAACCTATTGCTTAAACAACTTTATTTAAATCCTTCTCCCTTCAATGACTTCAAAAGATAGAATTATAGGAATGCCAGCAATTGGGGATATAATATATGGATCATTAATATTCTTACATCTCCTCCATGTGCTACCACTTGTCAACATCTTCTAACCTCATGGTCAAAGGAGTGGGATTCTGTTTTGTGACAATTTTTTGTTTAGTTCTCTAATATCCTACAAGGCTCCACAATGCCTTATCATAGTATTATAGCAACTTGTATGGTTTTGAAACACCTCCTCTTTGTTGGCACAGGGGCAGACCCTGTGTTCAACTCTAATAGCGCACCAACAAGCCCTAACTATTGGCCCTTTCAGCAACACCTCCGGAGCAAATGCAGTCTCACCCGAAGTAGCAATAGGGGGTTGCAAGACACAGGTGTCTACAACTAGAGGAAATGTAGAGTGGATCCAAGGAAACAATACACATCAATCTAGTTGTTCTTTACCACACTTAAACCTACTTCGCACAGTCATATCCATGATCTAACACAACAATGTAACACAATATAGCAGATAACAAATAAAACAGCATCAATCACATCGAACAACAAGATATACATGGTTCACCCTCTCCCTAGGTCTACGTCCACAAAACTGTGTTTCTTGATATATTATATGAAATCATACAGTTCTATCTGCGCAGTTAGCTTACATATCTCTCTCTTTCTCTTCTCTCCTCTCCCTATGCACTCAACTGCAGGGTTGATATTCACACCTAGTTGAAGATCTTACAATACAAGAATACTCTCGAGACACACAGTACCTCTCTCTCACTACAACTATAATTGCAAATACTTGACTAACGAAGACCAACCAATAATCAACATCTCTTCTCTCATCTAGATCTTTATTTATACATTACAATGACTCTTAGGAAACCTTAGATCGAAGTCTAGGTGTCAAAACCCTAGATCCAAAAACCCTAGGTGTCTAAAACCCTAGGTCCACTTGACCCGCATTTTCAAGGCTTCGCCAACCTGTCTTTCCTTCTTTCCCACGAGGTTCTCCAAAGTATCCGTTGGTGGATTTTTCCATTTGCTAAGTTGTCCACAATCCATCTTTCCTTCTTGATCTATCTTCCCCAATATTATCATTCAATGACTCACTTTCCCTTACTTCGCTCCTTCTTTTCTTCTTCTTTGGTCACTTCGACCCATTTTCAGTATGTGTGACTTCCGCGCAGTTCGTACTTCACGCTTTTTCCTTAATATTTTCTTCCTTCTATAACCAAGGGCCAATAGGCCCCCAACACTCACATGTGACTCGTCCCAAGTCACTGCAAGACTGAACCTGTTGTTTTAATTCGACTTCAAACTGTGCGGAGCAGCCTGTGCTCTTTGCTTGGTCCCTCCCTTTGTTATTGGATGAATTGGTGAATGCGGACATAAACTAATATCTTTATATACACCTGGATCTAGAACAAAACAAGACAGGACATGACGCTTTCCCTAAGTTGATATCATTGAATTTACTACCAAAGAAGGAATAGATGACATACCTTTAGCTATCGCTTCCTTATATCTTTGTTGTTCCTATTTCGCTCTGGTGCTCATGTGAGATCATACCTGCACTGCCACAAACCATCCAAAGTGAAAGAAATGATTGTAGATTCAATGAAAACCTAAACATGTGATCAAGGAATCATGTAATAAAATACTAACGTTTTTATGGGAAAGAAACATGTCACCGTATCATATTAAGTAAAAGTGGAAGATACAACCAAATTGCCTTGGTGTCACAAGTTCCCTTTTGGTAGCCCTTTGTTCCAACACACACATACATTTTCTCTGAATTTGTGTGAAGATGGTCCACAAACACTTGATGGACAAATGGAGGCCTCAAGAATCAATTGTAACAGGATCCTTCACACAGTCTTCAGCCTATTCTTTCAGCAATTCTTTGCTCAGTCTTGCTTAAACTTCCCCATGAGAAACCCATTATTATATAGGAGGAGGTGAAGTGGTTAAAAGGATGAGAATGATCCCACCAAATCAGAGAAACCAGTAGGTTCACAACCATACAGATGCCACCTCACATTCTAGAA
This sequence comes from Picea engelmannii, assembly GCA_009831015.1. Taxonomy (NCBI): domain Eukaryota; kingdom Viridiplantae; phylum Streptophyta; class Pinopsida; order Pinales; family Pinaceae; genus Picea; species Picea engelmannii. Next base: position 79,874 of record ML819083.1, on the reverse strand, counting down.
GATTCTCCTTCTAGAAACTTCATGAATTTCTTCCTTTCCTAAGCTTCAAACGCCGTTGCACCCTACCTATATAGTAGCCTGTAGAAACCCCTCTAGCCAGGCATAGAGCAGCCTACAGAAATGAAGGATTTCCGCACTATGTACCACTATTAGCCTGCAATGTCATTCCAAAAAAATGTCGTGTAGGGAAAGAACTCAGTCATTTTCATCACATAAAATATTGTTTTGAGAGCCTGAACACATGCTTGTAGATTCATCATCAGTGTGACCAAAATAATGTGTAACAGAATGCCCCCCAAAGTATGAGGTTGGAACTCGTGACAGCCGAAATAAATTGTAAAATGTGTGTGTGTGTGTGTGTCTGGAATAAGGAGCGCACCAATCGGGAACCTACAAACAATCAGGAATCCATACAATATGATACCATTTTTGAGGTAGGAATTACCATGCTCAGACGAAAAATGATTTGAATCATGAATTTCATTCATGGCCACCAATTATACACTATGGATCCATGTCATAAATATGATACATAACCACCAAGAATATATTGTGGATCTATGTGTTAACAAACTTGAGATCAAGACATAGGCACGAGACATACAAACTGGATCTATGTGTCAATACAAATCATAAATACTCCATCACAACCTAGACCAAGGTGATGAGATCCAGGGTCTTCAATCTTGTCGTCCGTAAGGATGAATCTAACCATGCGATTACAGTTGATGAAGTCAAACATGGAAGAAACCACTTGATTATCGGTCATTGATGAAAATCGTTAACAAGTGCGAGGGAAATCACCATTGATGTCAATGACTCCCAAGGAACCTTAGTACAATCCAAAGAATGTGAATAAATGAGCTGAAGTCGAACACTCGAGGTAATCTTCCGATCAAGTACCAATGATGTGAATCCATTGTCGAAAATGAAGAGACCTGCCATTGAGGCATGCAGGCTCTAAGGTACTAAAATAATTTCTAATTCTGTTTCTTGGATAATGAGTTGAAGTCGATAGGAAAAGACTCATGACAGGAGGTCCTTGATGTATCCCTCATCAATGAAACGAAATAAGTAATAGATTTAGGGTAGATCAAAGTATGAAAATGATTTGAAACTGACAAAGGGAAGGCCGACATGGTAGGGGCTTGTTTGGACTTCTCTTGAACATATGAATGACACAACCATGGTCTTGGAAACATCGACTCAAGGACGACCCAAGATATGGACTTGGAGAAGGTTAGACGAGAGACAAATGGATGTCCCAACCTGGATTCAAATGATGAAGGGGGGTGTCATGTTCGAGAGTGACTAGTACTGCCACTAACATAGATACACAGACACATTTATTTCCCAAATTTTCCCCCACCATTTCTGGTGAGTACCTCTTTATTTTTATGCAAGCTTGAGGAGGATAACATATGCTTGTTGATGTAAGCTCATCCTTCAGATGAGTCCCTCGGAGTATGTTTAATGAACCCTAAGAATGAGTTGTTCGGTCCCAAGTGGGTCTTTCATTGTTTATTTAACGAGTCCAAAGATAAAAAACTTGGGGGATTTTCATGTTTATAGAGTTTGAAAAATCGTTAAAGAGAAATATCTCAGTTCATTTTTCATAAAGTAATTTGATGAGACTAAAAAAGTGATAAATTATTGCCCATCGAATGTTTTCTTCAAATACTTTTACGAGCGTGAAAAGAACAAGGTCCCTCGGCAATCTTTTTGTTTTTATGGATTGTGAAAAGAGATTAAAGGATACTCCATAGGTTTCTCTTTTCATGTTTCCATAACGAGTAATAAAAAACAAAAAAACAATACTCGGTTGTGTTCTCATCGATTTTTTAGCACGAGAACGAATAAAGACTAGGCTCGAGGTTTTTCTGAAAAACCCTAAAAAGTACTGATATATGTAACAAACGAAAAAGAGAATCAAGAAAAATCATCCATACAACATTGTTCAGGGCTTTAGTCTTCGCATCTGCGAGAAACAATAGACTCACATGACCATTAGACCATTAGGTTATGATAAAATGCATTAAAATAATATAAAATATTATAAGAAAAAGCAAAAAGTGAAATAAAAAGAGGGTAAAACCTCTTATTTCTATTTCATTTGCATTTCATTCAAAACTTGTCTAGAAACCCTTCTTTTACCTCATATTTCGGTTGTCAATTGCGAGAAGCACAAGCAATCATCCAACAAACGGTCTCCCTCAACACGGTAAGATCGTCATCCTCTTCTTTTTCAATGGATTGAAATTCATTTATTTTGGTTTAAAGGTAGTTTTTGGATGAGTTTTTGGACTGGTAGGCTTGCGCTGGGGCCGCCGCAGGTGACTAGTATTGGGACCTGTGAAAATAAATGATTTCCATAGGTGCCCTATGGTTCACCTATGGAAACCTCACACTGTACTAAAAACTCGTCTACGGCGGCCGAAAACCCAAAACATTATACATGCCTTTTCCCAAAAAGAATTTAAAAATCAACGATTAAAGATGCTAGCTTCCTTTCCTCGTCTCCATGAAATTATTTGATTGCTAAATTGTTGGAGTGGAGAGAAATGGAACACGAGGATGATGACTTCATGGCCTTGAATGATCCAGGCACCATCAATGCCCTTCGACTGTGCGGATTTTTAATTTTTTTTTAAATCCAGGGCATGAGAGCCCAACTGAGGTTACTAGAATACTTAGTCCACATGTGGGATGTAGACCAGCAGGTGTTTCATGTGGGTGTTCACATTCTGTCCTTGGACATCAAAGACATTTACTTATTGACGAGGTTATCCTTTCGTGGAGCACATGTGACCTTAACAGGGGGTTGAGGTGGTGGCCTACCGATGAGAAAATACATCTGTCAGTACTCTGAACCCGAGGCCAAGAGACACAAAGGTAAGGTAGCCATCAGAGGTGTTCAGGATTTAACTCTCTGGACCATCCTTTTTACCATTTCACATATGGTGGGAAGTGCATCTCTGCACATGGCCCTCCAAATTTATTTTCAGTATGTCGTGGAATGCACGAAAGCTCGTGTGTTCAACTGGTGCGATGGTATTCTTCGCAGTATGAAGACACAATTAACCAAGAGCAAGAATGGGGACCTGAAACAATTCGGGTATGGATCCATTTTGGTGTCTTTATTTCTAGAAAGAGTCCCTCATTTACACCTATAGGTAGAGTGGGGTATACCAGCACCATGAGATCTGCGGATGAAGCGGTGGTGCGATCTCATGGTCCGGCATGTAGCGGGCCCCATTATCAAATACAATGATGCATTTTTTTACTAGTTAAGGCCACATATATTGATGATAGATGATTATGCATATGTCGGCCTGGAATTTCACAATGACCCCAATTTGGTTCCACCCGAGAGTTTTTAGTGGGGGGACCTAGGTAAGAAAAACATTTTGTTTTTATGGTGTTATTGTGAATTTTTAGAATATAAGATGTTTTTTTATATATGCTCTCTATCCAATGACTAATAAAAAAATTTGACCATGCAGATGTAGGGCCACACCGGCCTCCAGGTACATCCACCATTCATAGACGAGGGGAAGTAGTTGTAGTAGCAGGATGGGATGTATATGGCTATGAGGTAGTCAAACAAAATCTAGAGGGTTTGACAACAAACATCCCGGACATCTCGATTAACGAGATCCCGAGGCGTTATCAGCACCACACCATAGGTGTGTATGGTTCACTCAGCCGACTACTTCGTAGGGTAGCACGGGTAGTAGTATGATACCGTGAGTAGCATCCATGATGCTATTTTGTAGAAGTTGTGGACTTCATATTTTGATATTTTGGTCTTTGGATGGAAAACATATTTTTTTGTAAAAAAATTTATCGTTATATATATACATGAGGCTTCTACCAGCTTACTTTGATTTATATACAATCTGTGATGTGTGATTGAGTTCATAAATGTCTCAAATGTATGTCTAACACATAATTAGCTAATGCATCGGTTAACGTATTTAGGCATCTAGGAATGTGTTGATACTCAATATAATCAAAATAACGTTCCAAGAGGCGAATTCACAAATATACCCATAACAATGTGGGACTTCAGATAGCATAGACATTACGTAGTTGTAGCACTACTAACTGTGAATCAAGTCGTACAACCAGGTGATGGATTCCAATTGAAATAACATCGGTCAACAATTCAATGACTACGTTATATTCCCTGATATTGTTAATTGCATGATCGAGGCAAACACTGTGTAGACTGATTAACTCGTTCGTAGGTGCATAGATTTCCCAAGTAGTGGATGCTAAATTCTGAGTACTACGACTAGTGCCATCAGCGAAGCCAATGTGGGGTAGTGAAGAACCCAAAATCTAGAAACCAAGCACAACGCAAGGTAAGCAGCTAGGGGTTGAAACCAAATAACGAAAAACACAAGAGTAGCACACAAAAGTATGATACAGTAAAAAATATAGGCACTCATGCAAAGATAACCTAGGCATGGTATTTCTTTAAGTAAAGACCATTTCTGAGTTCACTCAAAGGAATACCATCATAATCGACCAACTCATAGGCTCCCTTCTCTAACACTCATTGGACGATATAAGGGCCGTGCCACATAGCCTCAAATTTTTCGGCCCCTAGTAAATCACGATCTTGTTCATAGAAAAGAACTAGATCACCTTCGGAGAAAACACATGGCTTGACATGCTTGTCCTATTGGGATTTCACGTGTTTCTTATGGGTTTGAATAACTAGGGTGGCATCACGACGGGTTTCTTCTAATCACATCATATACAATAGATGTTCCTCCTCAGTAGAGGTGTTTGGGAGAAGTTCAACGACTAGCTTCAATGATGGTATCTCACATTCAATCGATAGAAAAGATTCAATACCATACACCAGTTGAAAAGGCGTAAATCCCTTGGCAGACTTCATGGATGTCTGATAAGCCCACAATGTTGAAAACAACATTGTGTGCCAACTTGTCTTGTGGATTCCTATTATCCATCGAAGCATAGTGATGAGAATTTTGTTTATCGCTTGAACTTGGCCATTCGCCTATGGATAGTAGGGGGTTGATTTTTCATGTCGAAGACCCAACTTTTCGGTAAGCTCAGACATCATGAAATTTCGAAAATGACTACCATGATTGGTGACGATAGATTGCGAGATTCTGAATCGTGTGATGATATGATTGAATATGAATAGGGCTGCAATTTTTTCGATATTATCGAATGTCGGCATCGCCTCGGCCCACTTTGTGAAATAATCCACAACTATGATGATGTATCCATGCCCCCTGATTGAGTGAGGGTTACATGTCATGAAATCAATGCCCCATTTCGCAAAAGGTCCAACGGAAACTATAGGGTGTAAAGGAGAAGGATGTGATCTTATTTTGTTGTTGTATGTTTGGCAAGCATGGCATTTTTGGATGGAAATAATACAGTCTTTGAATAAAGAAGGACAAAAATACCCGTCTCGTAAGATATTTTGGCCAGTAGCATACCCAGACATGTGACCACCACATGCTCCAAAATGGCAGTCATTCAAAGCTTTCTCAACCTCATCATAGGTGAGTCATCGTAGAAAAATGGAGTCAAACCCAAAACAATAAAGAGTGTCACCGAGAATAATATACCGACGAGCTTGGTAACGTATACGACGACGGTCAATGCTAGACAGATCGTGATGAAAATTCTAAGTCTGGATATATATAATGATATCTCCATACCAAAGGTCATCAGAACTGATCAGAAAAATGGATTCATCATGTAAAGAATCCTCTGCTACATTTTATGTTTCAGTACATGGAAGGTCACATATCAGTTCGGAAAACACCAATGATTGTTTAGACTTAGTGAATTCGAACTCTAAGTCAAACTCCTGTAGAATCACTATCCATTTAGAGTATTTTCCCCCTAGTAATTGGCATGTAGGAATATGTTGTTTAGGTTGCAATTGGAAATGATAGTGGTCTGGCATAATAGGATATAGTGACAGAAACGTTAGACAACTTGAACAGCTACCAAGGCCAATTTTTCAACCTGTAAGTATTTGGTTTCAGTAGTTGTGATACTTTGACTCAAATAATAAATGGCATGTTTGTCGTGTGAATCATCTTCTTGGACTAGAACCATGGAAATGGTAGAGTCCGAAGAAATGAGATAAAGGAAATAATATCGACCATAATTGGGTGGGAAAAGTAGTGGGGTACAGGTTAAAGTCAGTTTCAAAGCTTCGAAAGCCTTATTGGTAGTGGTATCCCATACGAAATCAGAACCTTTCTTCAGCAGCCAAGTAAATCCGAGCGTTAATTGAGCATAGTTTGGGATGAAACAACATAAAACAATTTCCTTCCCTTGTAACCTTTGAAGCTGGCGGAGTGAGGAAGGAGGAGGGAGATTGAGGATCGCCTCGACCTTCAAAGGATCTAACCTGATCCTATCACATGATACAATAAAACCTAGAAGTCAGTTGGACTCCACACATAAAACACATTTGTGCAGGTTTAAGCATATACGATAGAACCGACAATGAAGGAAAATAGCTCGAGGTGTGTCGGATGGTCATGGCGATGCATGGAATGTGTCGACAGTTCATCTAGATACGGTTGTACAATGTTCTTTATATCATAAAAGGCGTAAGACATGGCACGTTCTTTAAACCGAAGGGTAGTTTCTGGTAGGAAAATGTGCCCCAAGGACAAATAAAAGCGGTTTTGTGTTGATCCACGGGAAATATGTTGATTTGATTATATCCAAAGAAACCATCCATCAGAGAGAAGATCTTGCTCCTGGCGCAATATTCAACGATCTGGTCAACGAAGGGGGTGGGAAATTTTTTCTTAGGACAAGATTTATTGATATCCCTATAATCAATGTAGACACAGATCATACCTTGTTTCTGGTTAACCGAAACTAGATTGGATACCCAATTAGTTAAAGCCACGAGATAAATAAGGATAGATTTAAGAAGTTTTTCGACCTCAAGCTTGATAGCAACTGCTTTACGGGGGTGGACCGGGCGAAGTCTCTATCAGACGGGTTTAGCGCCCAGGTACATCTTAATTTTGTGTACCACAATATCGAGGTCAATACTTGACATCTCTTCATAGCTCCAGGAGATGATGTCACGAAACTCTTGAAAAAGGGACTTATATGTGACAACCTCATCGGTGGAACACGAAGCTCCGATGTGAACATTTTCGACAACTCCATGTTTAATGGATATGTTGAGGGGGATGGTGGTTGAAATATTACTCAAGTTCCCTTCATATAACATATTGTGTGTAGAATCGGGAACAGAAGAAATGACAACAACGGTCGACGGAGTCGAGATCCATTGGTAACTCTCGATGGTGTGTTATTCTAGGAAGAGAATGGAATGATAATTTCCATCATCCCAAGGTCTGTCCTCCATAGACATAATTGACATAATCATCTCGTCCGTAGGAAAAATAACATGGAAAGGATCAGGAGATGAATCACCAAGAGAGGGAGTAGAGGGGGTTTCCGATTGAATGGCTTGATAGGCGAATTCAACCGGACTTAAAGGCATTTGGTCGCCATAGCGAAGGTAACCACCAGGTTCAGGTATTATCCACGGGTCAGAAGATGCGGGGGTTTGGTGAACGGAGGGGAAAATCATGTTGATTGAGGAAACCAAAGGAAGTGGAACATCGAGTGGTGGGATCAGGAATGTACCCATCAAAGTTGAATATTTTAGTAGACCCACATCGACATTCTCATACCCAGGAGATGTCTTCGCAATAAAGGGTACGTTGCTAGTATGGGAATCAGAGTTGAATAAAGTGAGTTGATCTATAGTAATTATTTTTCCCTGGGGAAAAAAATGTACAACACAAAAAATGGTAGACACAACTGCGCGCATAGAATCAATCCAGATACGACCAAGTAAGAGGTTATAATCGAGAGGTGCATCGAATACCTCAACTTCAACAGTGACTAATTTTCCTTCCAACGTAATAGACAACGAGGGAAGTACAACGTAGGGCTTAAATCTAGAGCCATTGAAGTCCTTAAGTGTGTTATGTGATTCAGTAAGGGGAGTGTTAGGACCACACAATGTACCTTTTTACCTATACTTTTTGCCACTATTACACTTTTGATCACCCACATTTAAACTCATGTTATCACTTTATCTGATCATTCCAAAGGTAATACAACGTCCCTTCTCATTACTATATGTTTAATCTGTTTTGCATAATATTTTACATCACTCTCGTACTTAACCATTGATTAGAAATGTATAGTGCTTAAACAACTCAAACTGCAGATGCTGAAACACAAAGTTGTTACACAGTCCAGGGTCGCAGATGCTGAAACACAAAGCTTTTACACAGTCCAGAGTCGCAGATGCTGAAACATAGAGTTGTTACACAGTCCGGAGTCACAGATGCTGAAACACAGAGCTGTTACAATCACAGACGCTGAAACACAAAGACAGTTGTTACACAGTCAGTGGTCAACAAACACCCTTACAACAGTCGCACATGATCGAAGCACCAACCATCGCTCCCACATGAGAATGCTGAAACAGTCAAGGAGCGCAAATCCCATGGCTGAAACAACCCATGATTTGCGATGCTGAAACAACATCAGCAACAACGAGAAGGAACTGTTATTCTAGCCGTAACAACAACACCTCATTCAGTACTTGCAATAGCATTCTATTGCGCAAAACTAGGACATCCTATTCTGGTTTAGAAAGTCGATCTGACTAAGAATAGGACTCAAATATACATTGTAATTTTTCATCAATTGTATCGAAGGGGTTCCCTCTTTAAATAAGAGGAAATCATCATTCGAAAGGATCCAAGATTTATGTATTGAGAAAGCTTTAGAGAGAGGGACGTACTTCATTTCCATATTGTAATATGATACATTGACAGATGAATAGAAGATTGTTTTGAGCATCCTTCTCTAGCTTTTTCATCTCAGGGGAATCTTGTGAGAAGGGAGGGCCCACCTTTTTCACAAGATTCACCCATTAGTGTTGTAGTGTGTGTTAGTGTGATTTTTGTTTATACCTTGATTAACTTTCATTCTGCTGAAACACTACTTTTAATGAATTTTGCTTTGCTTAAACACTATTGAACTCTGTCTTGTTAAGAGCTTTAGTTTATTGAACGTTACATTATTTTCAAAAAGTTCATAATCCTTTTTATTAGCAATCTTGTGTGATGATTTTATGAGGTTTGCTAGCCAAAGACTGGGTTAAGGGTTCCTTCTTAGAAAGGAAGGAACCAGAAGGTCCTGTTCTCTGTAGATTTCAATCATTTCTGCAAGTGTGCTAGCCAGAGACTGGGTTAAAGGTTCCTGCTTAGAAAGGAAGGAACCAGAAGGTCCCGTTCTCTGTAGATTTCAATCATTTCTGCAAGTGTACTAGCCAGAGACTGGGTTAAAGGTTCCTTCTTAGAAAGGAAGGGATCAGAAGATCTTGTTCTCTGTAGATCTCAATTAATTCTGCAAGTGTACTAGCCAGAGACTGGGTTAAAGGTTCCTTCTTAGAAAGGAAGGGATCACAAGGTCCTATTCTCTGTAGATTTCAATTGTTTCTGCAAGTGTGTTAGTCAGAAATTGGGCTAAGGGTTCTTTCTTAGAAAGGAAGGAATTGGATGGCCCTGTTCTCTGCTAGATAGAGTTAGCCTTCTAAGCATTACTGTTTTCATGAAAGTGTGTTAATCGAAAATAAGGTGCTGAAGTTCCTTCTTGAGGGTAAGGGTCATGTTCACTGGTTACAGAGTAATTGTCCTTTCCTGTTGCAATTGTTATTTTAATGTAATCCAGGATTCTTTAGATTAATCTTTAAAGATCTGCAATAGGTAGGTTGCTTTTCTGTAATTCAAGTCAGAACTTCAGTTCATTCAAGACAAGTGTGATTAATATAGTTTCCTTTAACTACAACTCTAAGTTTCTTTTGGAATTGAGCATATATAGTGCGTGGTTATCTTTGAAATAAACAGACTTCCCTGGGTTGATAATTTATGTAGCACTTGATTGTTTGAGTTAATTAAGCAATTATAGTGACCAACATTTTGGC